>SJYO01046538.1:46158245-46181906 GCA_006410555.1 Capra ibex
TAGGTACTTGTACCATATAAAGAGGTAGATAATCACAGGAGAAACTAAAGAAAGTAGTCACAAAATATCAAAAGATATATATCCAGAAATCAAAGAAATCCATCTATATAAGGATTCATAAAATAAGAAAAGCAACGTTACCACTTACCTTAACAAAGGAATTAAAGAAAAAGATGAAAGAGTAATAAGCACATATCCTTACGTTCCCTAAAGACACACAACTAAAATATAGGACGGTGAAATGATATAAGTAACTACTCGAGATCAATAAAAGACCACCTCAGAAATCCCAAAAGGTACATCTCCTAGTACAGTAGACGTTTGTCACTCTCAAAATGAAGAAGAAAAGGTTAAACCTAAGGAAAATAAAGAAAAAGACGAGATTAACGACACCGGTTTTGAAGGTCTTGATACAACTTATCATCGCCACTTTCACCTGTGGGAACAGAACAAGGACTGAAATCGCCTTTACGAAAGTTAAAAAGTGGTAACTCCTATTTCAAACGACACCCAAACAGTATCTATCGAAAATAATACAACTCAGTCATTTAGAAATTAGGTTAAAAGACAACTTCCAACCCCGACACAGGGGAGGGACAATAAACTGGACTCCGGTTTGATACCACCTCCATTACTTCTATTACCACTACTTACGATATGAGTCACGGGGGTTGGGATGTCGTCCGGTGGCGGTTGGGTGCGGAGGTGGTCTCTGAGGACTTGTGAGTACCCGTTCAGACCCAGTCAGAGACACCCCAGTGACGAGGAAAGAGGACCCAGACCACACGTGTTCCAAGACAAACACCGACGGTTCTAAGACAAAGGGGTCAGGACACATTCAAGATCACCGAGACACCACTCAATTACCGTTGGAGGAAGGTCTTCCGAATAAGGTGTGGGTCTAGATGACGTGGGTCTCAGGAACGGGGACGTCGTCCGGTGACGACTGGGTATGGAAGTGTCCTCTGTGAGTTTGTGTCAAGACAGAGTCAGAGACACCCCAGAGACTCAGGACCACAGGTGTTCCATACAAACTCGTAGAGACCACCAATACCCCAAACTAAGATTTCCACGAAAGTGGGAAGGATGGTAGAACGACCCCAAAGAGGAAACAGAAGCCTGCACCCCATAGAGGAGTCTCAACGAGGTCGTGGTGTGTCGGCGACGAGGTCACCGAAGGGACCATCGAGTCGACCATTTCTTAGAATAAAGGATGTTCGGAGTAAAAAAAGAAAAAAAAAAAATGAACAATCCCGTTCCGTTCTCATCTGGAAACAAGGACTGTAAGACACGAGTCGGACACGCAAATACAGACAAGACTTTTGTGCTTTCGTTTTAATATATTACTATCTAATACGGTGTAAATTTTTTCTTATTTACAGTCGAATCATTTTTTATACTCTAGTAAAGTCATTATTTGGGGTCTACAGTCTCACCTCACAATGATCTCTATGCAAGATGAGGTTTAATTAAAGTGAATTTAAAGACATAGAATTTCTTTACACAGTAAATAAATAAACGTTTCCTTGATAATTATCAAGACATATTCTGGTTTATTACATTAAAGGATTTTAATCTTACTAAATTCTATTAGTGTACCCATGGTCATACATACACGACACGAATCAGCGAGTCAGTACAGACTAAGAAACACTGGTATCGGGTGGTCCCAGTAAACAGGTACTTTTAAGAAGCCTGTTCTTATAACCTCACTCAACGGTAAGGGAGGAGGACCCCTAGAAGGGTTTGGTCCCTAACTTGGGTCGAGAGGACGTAACGTCCGTCTAAGAAATGGTAGACTCGGTGGTCCCTTCGGGTACTTATGACCTCACATATCGGATAGGGAAGAGGTCCCCTAGAAGGTGTGGGTCCTTAGCTCGGTCCTAGAGAACGTAACGTCCGTATAAGAAATGGTCGACTCGATGGACCCTTCGGGTGTACATACATATGTATGTATGTGTGTATGTTAGGTTTATAACTAATCCTAATTTTAGTGCATATCACTTACAAAACATACGTCTAGAGTCTTTGACATTTGTCATTCAAGAATTCGAGGAGATAAGTATCTGATAATCATAACTAATAAGAGTGAACTTCATAAAGAGTTTCTCATAAGACAGAATTTAAAGTTATTTTGTTTTTCTCTTTAGGGAAAACAACATCTCGTAATGGTAGTATGGTTAGACTTTATGTCAAACATAAGTTATTTTTCTCATGAAGTCTTTCTTCATTATTACATATTCCTTTTAAATTTTTCAATTTATAGTAAGGATCGTTTATTAAAGTAAAGGTCCGATACGATTTTATTTATAGTTGAAACGAAGAATCGGAGTTAATATTACAACCTTAATGTCACTTACATCTTTCACTACAAGGAAAGGTCAAATGGACCTATAGTATCTATAATACCTCATCCTTTACCGTTGGATGAGGTCCTAAGAATGGACCTTTTAAGGTATCTGACTTCTCGGTCTGAAGTCGTTATGCACTTGGCACTTGAAGGTCTACAAGTTCGACCAAAATCTTTTCCGTCTCCTCGGTTGTAGACGACCTAGTACCTTTTTCGTTCTCTCAAGATCTTTTTGTAGATAAAGACGAAATAACTAATACGGTTTCGGAAACTGACACACCTAGTGTTATTTGACACTTTTTAAGACTTTCTCTACTCTTATGGTCTGGTGAACTGGACGGGGAACTCTTTGGATATACGTCGAGTCCTGCGCTGTCAATCTTGACCTGTACCTTGTTGTCTGACCAAGGTTTATCCTTTTCCTCATGCAGTTCCGACATATAACATCTATATGGGACAAATAAATTGAATATACGTCTCATATAGTACTCTTTACGACCGGACCTTCTTCGTGTTTGACCTTAGTTCTAACGGCCCTCTTTATAGTTATTGGAGTCTATACGTCTACTGTGGTGGGAATACCGTCTTCCACTTCTCCTTTACTTTTTGGAGAACTACTTTCACTTTCTTCTCTCACTTTTTCAGCCGAATTTCGAGTTGTAAGTCTTTACTTCTAGTACCGTAGGCCAGGGTAGTGAAGTACCTTTTATCTACCCCTTTGTCACCTTTGTCACAGTCTAAATAAAACCCCCCGAGGTTTTAGTGACGTCTACCACTGACGTCGGTACTTTAATTTTCTGCGAATGAGGAACCTTCTTTTCAATACTGGTTGGATCTGTCGTATAATTTTTCGTCTCTGTAATGAAATAGTTGTTTTCAGGCAGATCAATTCCGATACCAAAAAGATCACCAGTACATACCTACACTCTCAACCTGACACTTCTTTCGACTCGCGGTTTCTTAACTACGAAAACTTGACACCACAACCTCTTCTGAGAACTCTCAGGGAACCTGACGTTCCTCTAGGTTGGTCAGGTAAGATTTCCTCTAGTTAGGATCCACAAGAAACCTTCCTGACTACGATTTCGACTTTGAGGTCATGAAACCAGTGGAACACACTTCTCAACTGGGTAACCTTTTCTGAGACTACGACCCTTCATAACCCCCGTTCTTCTCTTCCCCTGTTGTCTCCTACTCTACCGACCTACCGTAGTGACTGAGCTACCTGTACTCAAACTCACTTGAGGTCCTCGACCACTATCTGTCCCTCCGGACCGAACGACGTTAAGTACCCCAATGTTTCTCAACCTGTGCTGACTCGCTGACTTGACTTGACTTGACTTCTCGGACCACCCGATATCAGGTACCTCAGTGCTTATCAACCCGTACTGACTCGTGTGTGTACGTTCACGAACCTATAACTTGGAGTCTATTTTATAATTCTTGTCGAACGTCTCAGACTGTCTACTCGACAGAGACGGTCTACGTTGTTACTATAGGGTTATAGTCGGTACCGGTTTCAGGAGTGTCGGTACTGAAAACTTTGCAAATGGATATCCATCCGTCACTCACCGAATGTAAAGTCTATAAAAAGAGTTTATTATGAGATTTGTAAAATAGTTTGACCAAAACATCTGTTTTCTTGACAATGAACGTTGTCTGTTATAGTCGAATCATGGTGTAGGATCCGTCACCACCTCGACTCTTTTACGATCAAGATGTGTATAGTCGGACCCCAGGTTATATTTCAACCCCTCACCTACAACAACTCAAGAAGAAACCTCATCTCTCCGACATTTTTACCAAATGGACTAGAACCACATCGTCAACATTGTAAACTTTCTTTTCTACTATATCCAGTTTCTAAAATGAAAGTAACTCGTCCCTCCGGACCGCACGACGTTAAGTACCCCAGCGTTTGTCAGTCTGTACTGACTCGCTGACTTGACTTGACTTGACTTGACTTGACTTCTTGGACCACCCGTTGTCAGGTACCTCAGTACTTATCAACTTGTGCTGACTGGTTGATAAGTTTTCTGGAACTAAGTTGATTAGTTTACTGGAATACCACTGTAAAGTAAGTAATCGGTTCTTCGTCGTGGTGTTGGAGACCTTATACGTAAGAGTAATGTAAACTCAGAAGAGAAAAGAGTAAAGGTAAACAAATATGGTTTCTTTAGAGGGACCACCACTACCAAGTGTTTGAACTAATGGTTAAACCGAGTCAAACTAGACCAACAATTTGGACCGGGTCGTAAAACGTTTCGATTTATTGATCCGTCTGTTGTAAGGGCCAACTAAATTCCTCAGAACGAGAAACCACCGTATTTATGTAGACCGACAAACATAATTGACGAACCGTCCAATCCACCCAAACAGGAACATGACGTTCACTCGTACTCTTTCGTAGTTGGAGAAAAACAAGGGGCTCAAATAATAATAATTTACCTCCAGACAACACACTGTAGGAACTAAAGACTTATTACTTTAAAACACTCTAGTTTCTCACATCTTAAACTTCCATCGGGTGGGGTTTTATTAAGATACAAAATACAAAACTAATACCCAAGGTTTTTAAACCACCTTAAATCTATCGACATTGTAAACTGTCATCTAAAGTTTTCTCTGTGTATATGGATTCTCTGGAATCAGAAACAAAAGTCTCGAATTTGACCAGTCCAGACATCTACCCTGTCGCAAAAGACAATTCTACGACACAATAGGAATTCTTATGGAATCCACCAATACCGAAGGGACCTCGTGTCTGGTGGACCCTTTTAACCAATTCTTATAATACTTCTTAGTTACCTTTGTTAAAATTTTTCTCTATATCTCGCTAAGTACCACAGTGTTTCTCAGCCTGTGCTGACTCGCTGACTTGACTTGACTTGACTTCTCAAAATTCGTGTCTTTGACCCTGAACACTGAGATTTTAAGAGTTCCACCTTTCTCGACCATTTTCAGGACCAAGTAACCTCCGATATCGTCCAGGATCCCGAGTCCACCTCTCTTTCTCCTCGGGACGTCAACCTAATGTTTGGTGTGAACCTAGGTGACCGGGTGTACGTCATTTCGGTTAGACGACTGTGACTCAACACCTCTTCCTTTCATTTCGTAATTGACGTCCCACGGTTCGTTCCTCAGGGCCATCCATCACGAATTTCTCACTAATTATAATATATATACTTTAGATCTTTCTACCATAACTACTTTAGTAAACGTCCCGTCGTCACCTCTGTCTGTATCTCTTGTCTGAATACCTGTGTCAGCCCCACCCTCCTCCCTCTCCCACCCTACAAACCTCTCTCATTGTACGTTTGTAGATAATTGTATATATTTCATCTATCGGTTACTCTTAAACGACATACTGAGTCTCTTGAGTTTGGTACAACTACAAACCGTCTTTGTTTATGTTATGACATTTGGTTAATATGAAGTTAATTTTTATTTATATATACATAAAAAATTTCCTGAGTTTGAGGGGTCACCGAGTCCCCTTCTAAAAATTTCTGTCCATTCCTTTCCCCCAACACTCCATACACTAGTCGAGTACCTGTAAGAAAACTAACCAACCACTACTCTATTAGTCTTCAGTTTTAGTAGTTGGAAGACTAAGGTTGGTCAGACCCTAGATACACGAATACCCGTCGTATGTCAATTGAAGAAGGTAGACCACCTCCAAAAATATAAAAGTTTTGTCGAGTTTCCTGTACCGAGTTTTATTATAAATATCGGGAACTCCTCCATGATTTCCAGAAATTGAAATTATCGATTTGAATAATAAAACGAAAGAAAGAAAAGAAAGAAAAAAAAAAGTAAAAAAAGTGAAGATACTAATTTAAATGAGAAACCTTGAGTCCCTTCCGAATCCTTCGATTTCAAAGAGATATCTATCCTCCGTTCACCTCCCGTACCACGTCCCCTCAGAGAAGGTCCTTCCAGGGTACACTAGGACGAACCAAAGTGTACCAAAGAGAAACTTCCGTCTCTGTTTTCCTTAAGAAATATCTACTGAACACTACGAGAAAGTCTAACAGTACTTTGAAGTCCTGTCTCTAACTACATGTCAACAATTACATGGTTCTAACCGTTCTCCCGTTTCCACTCTCCCTTCATCTAAGATGTTATACTCCGTCGATCTAAGTAAAGTAGACTTTGGGGGGGTAGTAAAAAATTTCATGTCATTTGAGACCCCGAAGGGGTCCCCGAATCACCATTTCTTAAGTGAACGTTAGGTCCTCGGCGTCCTTTACGTCCAAACTAGAGACCCAACCCTTCCAGGAAACCTCTTCCTTTAACATAAGAACAGACATCTCAGGATACCTGTCTCTTCGGATGTCCCCGATGTCAGGTACCCCGACGTTTCTCAGTCTGTTCTGACTTCGATGAACCGTACTCGAGTGCGTGTTATTTGAGACCCGAAGGGTCCACCCTTCGGACCCTTTACCATTTCTTAGGTGGACGGTTCGTCCTCTTCTCCTAAATTAGGGACCCAGTCCTTCTATGGGACTTCTTCCTTTACCGTTGGGTCAAGTCATAAGAACGGACTCTTTAGGGTACCTGTCTCCTCGGACCACCCGATGTCAGGTACCCCAGTGTTTCTCGGTCCATGTTGATTCACTGATTTGTCGTCTTGTCATGTGTGATAATTTCTCTCCGACCGGTCCTACAGACCGTTTCAACGTAACCTTACGTGAAGGACACACAACTTCAACCACGACACAAATACGTTCGAAAGAGTGGATGTACATTCAGAAAAATTTTACTTATTCAGTAATCATTGTAAAGATATTAACTACATATACGTATGTTGTTATAGGTCAAAAACCAAAGGGATGAAAGACTATAAATGTAATTTTTGTGGTACTTTTTCTTCAGTATGAGGAATATTGTTCAAAGAAACGAGAGTACGACTAGGGAAGATCGTACTTCGGTCTACGGGTGTCAACTCTTTAGTGTGGAGAATAGAACACCGTCCACCGTAACCACACAAAGGGGTTCATGGAAAATTTATGACTACTGAACCCCGTCGGATTGTTTCGTGTCACTTGTGTCTGGTTTTAAACTTAGGGGTGCTAGAACAGGACCGGTGTCACCTCTATCGACAGAACGGACGTGTCTGAGAAGTAAAAGAACCCAAACTCAAAACGTAACCACCAAGTCGTCACTTCTTAGACGGATGTCAAGTCCAAGTTAGGGACCCAACCCTTTTAGGGGACCTCCTCCCGTACGGTTGGGTGAGGTCATAAGAACGGACCCTTTAGGGTACCTGTCTCTTCGGACCGTCCGATGTCTGGGACCTCAACGTTTCTCAGTCTGCACAGATTCATTGATTGCAAAAACGTAAATATTCAATTCCCAAAACTTGATCTTGTGACCAGTCTAGGGGGGTGGAGAGTTCAAAATCCCAGATCCTAAGAAAAACATGTAGGACGTTCGACCGTAACACGAACAAACAGGACTTTCACTCCGACACACAGAACTGATGAACCTCTAATCTTTTACTAAATCCACCCCCGACTCGTTGAAAGATTTTCGTCCAGAAGCTTTCGTCGTTCAAATATCGGTCAAATTACCACGGTAACTTCGAATTTGATGGCATGTTTATTCCTTTCAAATCTACTACTACTGATTAGGTCCGTGACTTCTCTCTCACAGTGTACGGAGTTTACAATCGTCTCAACGAGATTTCGTCGGTACTTAAACGTATGATTGTTTCACTTCGTAACAAACGAGTAATAATCGGATACTCCACCTCTTCCGTTACCGTGGGGTGAGGTCATGAGAACGGACCTTTTAGGGTACCTGCCTCCTCGGACCATCCGAAGTCAGGTTCCCCACGATTCTCAGCCTGTACTGACTCGCTGAAGTGAAAGTGAAAAGTGAAAGTACGTAATCTCTTCCTTTACCGTCGGATTAGGTCACAAGGACGGACCTCTTAGGGTCCCTGCCCCCTCGGACCACCCGACGGCAGATACCCCAGCGTGTCTCAGCCTGTGCTANCGGCAGATACCCCAGCGTGTCTCAGTCTGTGCTAACTTCGCTGAATCGTCGTCGTCGTCGTTGGACACTCCACTCTCGTCCTTCTACCATAATACGTCTGTGTAACTAAGGAAAGAGACAAAAGAGAGTCCCAAAAGGTCCTTTGTGTTTACGTCTGTCACACCACGTGATGTCTGAGGTCGGATGGAAGCTTCGGTCTAAGGACGCGAAGGAGGGGAATTGGACCTTGGGGTTTCCGTCCTAACCCTACGCCTAACTTCACATACCCACACGGATGTCATTCACCGCAAATAAGGAGTCTACTCTAAAAACTACCTCACAACACAAGATTTGTGATTGATTTGACTTTTGCCTTGAAATGAAAAAGTCGGAAAATTTATAGACACGTCCGTCTTGACTAAAATACCTTTCAGAACTTTTATAATGTCAATAAAATTCCAACTTAAGTCTCCTCCTGGGCTTTACTCGGAATTTTAGAATCTAAGAGTCTCCAATCGGCTCATAGACAATATATCGCCCGTGAAGTATTTTACTTGTTTCGAGTGTCGTTCTCGTCAATATAAATAACACTAACTGCCTTACTAGGAGGACCCCCTTGTGTCCATTCTTGTCTACAGGGGTACAAGGGACCAGGAGTACCGCTAAGGGAAAAGAGAGATGAACCCAACGACACCTTTGAAGAAAACTTGTAGTAAATACAAAATACAGAAGGCCGAAAAGGGGTGACAGTTATTTTCGTTTCTACGACCGTCAGTTAAACTCGTATTTCTGTTCGTATTTTTGTAAGGTGCTTTATGTACCCCCTAGTTTAGATGTCGACGGTAAAACTTGTAGATCTTATATGACCATAAAACATTCACTTGTGTTTTTACTTTTTCAATTAAATTTTATATTAGAAGACCTTTTGACCTTCTCACTAGACTTCTTATTCAACCGACCCTTGTGGAACCCCAAAAACAGTGTGAAGTAAGACAGGGACTAGTTTCCTAATTGAAACATCTCTTCACATTGGTATTCTATATGGTATGTGTCCTATAAATTATACAGTCTAGGATGGAGGACGTTGTAAAAGAGTAAGTTGAGGGTGAGATTGGTTTACTTAAGTCATATCATCATTGGAGTGATGAAGTCTTTTCTTTCTTTGGTTTGGAAACTCTTTAATCTACAAACACTCTAGTATAACCTAGATTCTAAATTTTGACAGAAAAAAGGAGTAAGACATAAGTACTTATGGTATGATAAGTCTGTAACTTAAGAAATAAGGGAGTGACCAGTATATACTTAAATAGACGTCTCTTGACCTAACATACACCTTCTACGAAGACTCTAATAAATAAAGAAACAGTCCTCAAATACTCTTCAGTATTTTAATGTGTTTCGTTTCTATAACATTGTACTAGTACCCCGTACCCCTTATCTCCCCAGCCCAACCTTTTCCTTAGAAAAACTGTAAGTCAAAAGTTTCATTTCCAACACCCGTCATTCCACCCCCATCCCTACCACGAACATTCTACTTTGTTGTATATATTTGACCCCCTCATCTTTAAATCACAAGAACACCATGTCCCTACCCACACCCGTACTCAACAACTTGTCGCCTCTATAGTCAAGGTGAAACTATTGGGGGTGTCTGTTACCCACCAAGACCTCGACTCCGAGCGGGTTCGGTGGGTAGGGTGTAAGTTCCCAATGGAAGTCGGAGACAAAGTATGGGGAAGGATTACCGTACAAGATGAGACCGAGACGAAAGATTGGGGTGGAGTCGAGAGATCACAAATACTCAGGTACCTGGTACGTCGTATCCACCACGACCCGACGGTAGTTGGATAAAAGGGAGAAAGACAACTAGTAAAGGAAGGTAGGAAAACCAAGACCCCAGACAGTCACACGAGTGACGACACTACCAATCCTACGGACTATAAATCTCAAAGAGAAACTAGGGTACTTTAATTGCAGAGGAAGAGGATAATGAGACCTTCGTTGAAGTCCAAATGACTGAAGTTTCGTCTTGTACGAGAAACTACCCCTAAACGGCAATCGAACTACAAAAACCACTTCTCTATGATGAGGTCAAAGAACCCAATCTCCAGTCATGGTCCTTCTAGTTTCGACACACAGACCACGGACCTTCCCGGTCAACTGACATTTTGACAATTCCTTGGACGCACGTAGGATTTAAGTCGTTTGTACTTAACAACCCGTGTTCCCTGAGGATCGTATTTTTACGTTTGTCCTTTATTAGTAGTCAACATTTTGTTGTGTTTTATATAAAGAGTTATAATCACCGAGACAAAACAGAAGTAAGAATAACAATTATTACTAAGTTCACATCGTGAAACGTAAAAATAAAAACCGTCATTAAATTACACTAAACGAAATATCGAGTTTCACTATTAATAATAGAAAAAAATACACATGAAGGAGACGGGACAACAATCACTCTCTTGCAGGTCTAACGAATAGAGAAAAGTCAAAGTAGAAAAATGTAAGATAAATGTTACTATAAATGATAAGGATATTTGTGACGTATAAAAGTACCGAAGAACCGAACCGTATATATAAAAGTGATTGACTTTTCGGGAAGGGGGTAAAGATCTCATTTTCACTTTTCACAGTCCAGAAGAATCTCAGGGATAACTGGATGTGTGGTTCCGGTCCTAGACCGTACCCTGAGAAGTGAAAGGGGACGGGGAGGGGAGAGATCGTAAGGGTAGGTAAGTTACAATTGTAAAGGATACATGAACAAGATCCGAGATATAAGATGGGGTTTAACCAGAGACTCGAAAGTAGGGTAAAGTATTCAAAAGTTGTTGTAAATGTATGTCAGACTAATTAAGGTTCAACTGTAGGAACTGTGTCCAGGTCTTCGGGGTCTGTAGACCTACGACGACGACGACGATTCAGCGAAGTCAGCACAAACTGAGACACGCTGGGGTATCTGCCGCCGGGTGGTCCGAGGGGACAGGGACCCTAAGTGGTCCGTTCTTGTGACCTCACCCAACGGTAAAGGAAGAGGTTACGTACTTTCACTTTTCACTTTCACTTCAGCGAGTCAGCACAGGCTGAGGATCGCTGGGGTACCTGACGTCGGATGGTCCGAGGAGGTAGGTACCCTAAAAGGTCCGTTCTCATGACCTCACCCCACGGTAACGGAAGAGGCGTCTGTAGATCTGTTAAGAGACGTCAAAGTGGTAGTAAAGAAATCACTTCAACAATCAGTAGAAAACCCAGAAAAGACGGTAAATGAAACTGAGGTGTACAAGCATAACTCACAGTAAAAGTTCACGAGGGAACAGTATAACACAACATAACATTACATTAAAATATAACATTACATTAATGTGTCAACATTACATTAAAATATAAGTAGTGACACAAATGGCAACTCCACTCTCTCCCTTCTTTCCTTCTCTTCTTTCCTCCCCTCTTCTTTACTTAAGTATCAAGTACTTAAGTCTTTAAATCTGATCTATCCGTGTCTTACCCCTGGGGGTAGCCCCAGATGTCAGTAGGTACACCGTGAAGGCAGGACACAGTTTAGTACGTAACTTTTAGTTTACCCAATTCTCCCTTACCTTATACATGAACGGACAAAATTTTGGAACACAAATAAAATGAATTTTTTGATGTAACTAACAACGTCACTTTTTACAAGATACATTGTTGACGCGGTACACAGTTACAAATATTTGGACAAGAATTACAAAATATTTTTATTTCTTACAAATAAAACATTATAAACCCCTCTTACAACTCTCTTTTCAGACGTATACCTTGAAGGAAGACAATTCGTGACTAAGATGAGCTTCATCTAAAGTCAAATCTTTTACGTAATTATCCTTATCTCCTTGTATCCTACTTTCCTATTCATCAGTGGTACTGTTTATTTTTGAGACCTTCAATTATTACTAGAAATCAGTATACTCTCTTACAACATAATAGGTAATGTTAATACCTCTTTCATCTTTTATAAGTTTGATCTAATCTTTTTCATAATCAAGTTATGTACAAATGTTTTGAAAATGGGGTACGTTCGGTGGGACGACTTATTTCACTTACTCCGTGTTAGCGACAGGGGGTCTATGATTCCTCATTCATCTCCACTTCCCTTTACGGATAAGAAACATCTAGTTGATTTAAACCCGTACCTAAAGAACAAGAGTTAAACACAGGTTCATATTTCTAAGGGACCTCTTCCCTTTCCGATGGGTTAGGTCATAAGACCGGGTCTCTTAAGGTACCTGACATATCGCGTACCCCAGAGTTTCTCAGTCTGTACTGACTCGTTGAAAGTGAAGTGTATTTATCTTCTGCCCCGAAGGGATAACCGAATCACCATTTCTTAGACGGACGCTACGGTCTCTACGTCCAAACTAGAAACTTAGTCCTTCCCGGGGACCTCTTCCTTTACCGTTGGATGAGATCATAAGAACGGACCTCTTAGGGTACCTGTCTCCTTGGTCCTCTCGATGTCAGGTAACCCACCGTTTCTCAGTCTGTACTGACTTCACTGAATGGTGATTGTTATCACTACATCGGGTACGGTTAACACCTGATCTGTACAAAGTCTGTAACGACATGTCTGTAACGACATATCTATAATTCAAAAAATCATTGTTATATTAATCACAACACACCCTCTCTGAAGAAATAGGAAAATGTCCACTCCTTTGACTCCGTGTCTCTCCAACTCATTCGAAGGTTGATACCTTGGTTATAAGTTTAGGAATGTCCTGTTGAAGTGTCTAAGAAAGAGACTCGTTGACAAGACACAATTTTTCCCGACAAACACCCTGGTCTAGGTCTCCGAGATTTCTGTAGTCGTAATTGAATAAGAGGGACGACTATTTTACCGTTCGTACACACCCCAAAAGAAATTATTATAACAAGTCAAGTCAAGTCAAGTCAAGTCAGCGAGTCGGCACAGGCTGAGAAACACTGGGGTACTTAGCGTCGTGCGGTCCGGAGGGACAGGTAGTGGTTGAGGGTCTCAAGTGAGTCTGAGTGCAGGTAACTCAGACACTACGGTAGGTCGGTAGAGTAGGAACCAGCAGGGGAAGAGCAGGACTGGGGTTAGGAAGGGTCGTAGTCTCAGAAAAGGTTACTCAGTTGAGAAGCGTACTCTACCGGTTTCATGACTTTGAAGTCGAAATCGTAGTAAGGAAGGTTTCTTTAGGGTCCCGACTAGAGGAAACCTTACCTGACCAACCTAGAGGAACTTCAGGTTCCCTGGGAGTTCTCAGAAGAGGTTGTGGTGTCAAGTTTGCGTAGTTAAGAAGCCGTGAGTCGGAAGAAGTGTCAGGTTTAGAGTGTAGGTATGTACTGGTGTCCTTTTTGGTATCGGAACTGTTCTGTCTGGAATCAACCGTTTCATTACAGAGACGAAAACTTATATGACAGATCCAACCAGTATTGAAAAGAAGGTTCCTCATTCGCAGAAAATTACAGTACCGACGTCAGTGGTAGACGTCACTAAAACCTCGGGTCTTTTTATTTCAGACTGTGACAAAGGGGTAGATAAAGGGTACTTCACTACCCTGGTCTACGGTACTAGAAGCAAAAGACTTACAACTCGAAATTCGGTTGAAAAAGTGAGAGGAGAAAGTGAAAGTAGTCCTCCGAAACTCGAGGAGAAGTGAAAGACGGTATTTCCACCACAGTAGACGTATAGACTCCAATAACTATAAAGAGGGTCGTTAGAACTAAGGTCGAACACAAAGAAGGTCAGGTCACAAAGAGTACTACATGAGACGTATATTTAATTTCTTCGTCCCACTGTTATATGTCGGAATTGCATGAGCAAAACCTCGGTCAGACAACAAGGTACAGGTCAAGATTAACAACGAAGGACTGAACGTATGTCTACAGAGTTCTCCGTCCAATCCACCAGACTATAAGGGTAGAGAAAGTTTTAAAAGGTATCAAATAACACTAGGTGTGTCAGTTTCCGAAACCGTATCAGTTATTTCGTCTTTATCTACAAAAAGACCTTGAGAGAACGAAAAAGGTACTAGGTCGCCTACAACCGTTAAACTAGAGACCAAGAAGACGGAAAAGATTTTGGTCGAACTTGTAGTCCTTCAAGTGCCAAGTGCATAACGACTTAAGACCGAACCTCTTAAAACTCGTAATGAAATGATCGTACATTTCTACTCACGTTAACACACCATCAAACTCGTAAGAAACCATAACGGAAAGAAAGCTTAACCTTACTTTTGACTGGAAAAGGTCAGGACACCGGTAACGACTCAAAAGGTTTGAACGACCGTATAACTCACGTCGTGAAAGTGTCGTAGTAGAAAGTCCTAAACTTTGTCGAGTTGACCTTAAGGTAGTGGAGGAGATCGAAACAAGTATCACTACGAAAGATTCCGGGTGAACTGAAGTGTAAGGTTCTACAAACCGAGATCTAGTCACTAGTGTAGTATTATAACAATGACTACGTAAATAGTTTTATATCGGAGTCAATTATTTCGTTTACAAATATTGTACACTGTAACCCTTTTGTGAAGGATAAAAGTCGATTTATAAAAGTCGATTTATAGTGTAAAGGAGATGAGAAAAACCTTACATCCAAGACATGAGAATGTTTTCTCCTTTGATAACGAAAGATAAAGTTGTGTATTACTCACTGAAGACACAGTTCATGGGGTTAACAAATTTATTAACTTAATGTATGTTTTCGTAAACTATTTATACTCCTAAAGAACATTTTCAATTCATACTACGATTAACCATTAAACTACGTGATAAACCACAAAAGTAAGTTTAATTATATCGTCTAATAAACATAATCAACACCCGTATATTGTAAACTAAACGAGAATATCCTCATGTCATCGTTTTTAACGAATCACCTGACCACCTTTGTTCAAGTAGAATCGTAAGTAATGGTCATTCGGGACTCTGTACTTTTAACCGAAGAAGTCCAGTATCGTACTAACCACTAAACTTCGATTTCCCTCGGAGATGAATCACCTCTAATTTGAGTTCCTCCTAGTGGATCCCAAGAGACGGTAAGTATGAACCTCTCGAGTAACGATGACTGGATGACTTGTTTTATGAGAGATGGGGTTTTATACTGATAGAAATTTTAAAAATGTAAATCGAAAATGTTTAGTACAAAGTCATAAATCACGATTTAAAATTTTATATACATATATAACTGAACGGTTAAACAAAAGTTATAAGTCTAATCAAATACTTGTGAACCATCACTTACTATAAAATATTTTATCTAGGACAAGTTACTGCGAATAATATTGACTCAAAGGTTAGATTTATAAGATACACTAGTACACATAAGAATAAACAACACCCCCGAATGGACCTCCCGAAGAACCAATTGTGACGTCGGGTCCAAAACTTGGTGTCAACCGCTGAAAGGTTACGGATAAACATTTAAAACATATTTCTCATAAATAACACACTATCAAACTATGGATCTACTAGAACTAAGAAACGTAAGAAAGAAAGGTTTGTGAAAGTGGTCTCTTCTCAGAAACAAAGAGGATAACGGTAGGACTCGAGATTCTGTAAAGGAACAGTGAAATCAAAGGATCGTTGGGTGTCATTCTGTAATCCATAATGTCCACGTTAGACAAAGAAGTACTATCATCTTTACTCTTTCACTCCCTTCTTGACAGTCAAGGTCCTCCCGTCCGGTATAGACAGGAGAGGACAAAACAGGGTCGTAGGTCGTCTCAAACACTATGAACGTAGTTATATGTGACGTTTATTTCGACACGAACACCTTACCTACCTTTAATCAAACTCCAACCCCCTATCCCTTCTACCTTTCTTCACCAAAAAATTATTCTTTCAAAACAATATGGTTTCGTTTTAGGAACGGTTTTATCTTAAACTTCGATACCTTCTGACACATATCTTTGGTCAGACAATATAATATATGTCTTTACATATCGGTCCTCTTCTTTATAACTGGATAAGAAATGGGGTATTTTATATATAAGCTCTTATCAGTCTCATATAACTTAATACATTATCCTTTCAGTTGTTTTTATTACTGTAAACACTAAAGGATATATTTTATCCTAAAAAACTATAAAGTTAGTATCTTTTCAGTGTTTTACAGACCAACACTCAAGTAAGAATGAAGAACTGGTAGTCCTCGGTCCAGGTCCTTATTAACGATTCACCAAGACGACTCACCCCCTACCGTTTGAAGACATTTCCTAGTCGGTCGTTTACAAACACCTAAAGGTCCAGGAATATGAGAAACGGTTGAGAAGAAACAAAAGTTCGAACTAAGAAATTTTTACTTAGAACTTTTTAATCGAGTACCCTGACATGTTATTGTCCGACGTCGCACTACACCTACCAAAGTCTACTTTCCTTCGAATTTTCAGACCTAAAGATTTTCGTCAAAAACTTAAAATAGAGAAATCATCGGAGAAGTTAACTCGAGTTAATAATAGTAAATTCTAAAATCAATTTGACAATATTCTATGTACTAAAAATTCACCAATGTATAGACATAATATTAAATCAGTGAAATCCGAATTTTTTTAGACAGTTTTATGTACAACTTAGACTGAGTATTTTATATTAAACTACTGAGTGTCCACCAATTAACAAGATCTTTGATCACAATCACTAGTGTAATCTTTCTCTCAGTTTTGTAATCCTATTTTCTTAAAAGAGTTTCGATACAAAAACACAAAGATAGTGTATTATGTAAAAAGTACTGAGGTAAAACGGACTCCTCTTATAAGGCCCTTTATATTAAATCCACGAAATCTCGTCACTAAGAGTTTTATATCCGTATCTAGTCGTCGCAGTTGTAGGGTCCCCTGAAAAATCTTTGGGTCTATGAGTCCCGACGGGGGGAGTGTGTGTGTGTGTGGACCAGTCAGTCTTTGGGACTCTATCTTGGGTCGTCAGACACAAACTGTTTGTGAGGTTCTCTCAGACTCGGTATCTTCTACTCATAATGATAATGTTTCGTTATGTCGTTCTCCCTTCTACTCCTTTTTTATTAAGTTAGTTTTATTAGGACCCTTTTAGTGAATGTCTTTGTTTAAATAATCGACTGATTTTTTTATTTGCAATTAATAATCGTAACGGAAAGTCACTATGTATTTGACATGACGTTTTTACACTTTCGTAAATTTAAGAAATGATAGTTCAAAAGTAATCAAATAATAATAGATTATGAGATTCCGTGTGTAAACTTAAATTGTCTCAATACAAAACTAATTAGTACAAATAAATTAATACGTTGTTTCTTATTAATAAACTAATATACCGAATCTCTGTCTCAAGTCACAAATATATAAAATGTAAAACATACACTTAGTTTCTCTTCTCCACCGTTCTTATGTGACTTCTTGACATGTTCTTTCTAGAAGTACTGGGTCTATTGGTGTTACTACACTAGTGAGTGGATTATCGGTCTGTAGGACCTTACGTTTCAGTTCACCCGGAATCCCTCGTAGTGATGTTTATTTCGATCACCTCCACTACCTTAAGGTCAACTCGATAAAGTTTAGGATTTTGTACTACGACACTTTCACGACGTGAGTTATACGGTCGTTTAAACCTTTTGAGTCGTCACCGGTGTCCTGACCCTTTCCAGTCAAAGGTAAGGTTAGGGTTTCTTTCTGTTACGGTTTCTTACAAGTTTGATGGTGTGTTAACGTGAGTAGAGTGTGTGACCGTTTCATTACGAGTTTTAAGAGGTTCGGTCCGAAGTTGTCATGTACTTGACACTTGAAGGTATACAAGTTCGACCAAAATCTTTTCCGTCTCCTTGGTCTCTAGTTTAACGGTTGTAGGTAACTTAGTTCCTTTTTCGTTCTCTTAAGGTCTTTTTGTCGATGAAGACGAAATAATTGATACGGTTTCGGAAACTGACGCACATAGCGTTGTTTGACCTTTTAAGATTTTCTCTACCCTTATGGTCTGATGGACTGGACGGAAGTCTCTTTATACGTACGTCCAGTCCTTCGTTGTTAATCTTAACCTGCACCTTGTTGTCAGACCAAGGTTTAACCCTATCCTCATGTAATTCCGACATATAACAGTGGGACGAATAAATTGAATATAAGTCCTGTAGTATACTTTACGGTCTGACCTATTGCATGTTCGACCTCAGTTCTAACGACCCTCTTCATAGTTATTGGAGTCTATACGTCTACTGTGGTGGGAATACCGTCTTTCGCTTCTTCTTGATTTCTTGGAGAACTACTTTCATTTTCTCCCCTTACTTTTTCAACCGAATTTTGTTGTAAGTCTTTCGATTCTAGTACCGTAAACCAGGGTATTGAAGTACCGTTCATCAACCCCTTTGTTACCTTTGCCACTCTCGGAAATAATAAAACCCGAGGTTTTAGTGACGTCTACCACTGACGTCGGTACTTTAATTTTCTGTGAACGAGGAACCTTCTTTTCGATACTGGTTGGATCTATAGTATAATTTTTCGTTTCTGTAATGAAACGGTTTTTTCAAGGCAACTGATTGTGATACTCCTTTAACTGAAATTGAAAAAAGGACTAGAAACAATAAATGTCCTACCTTTATCCGGTCATTTTCTATCCTCTTTAACTTTAATTGGTTGTAAAGATCTATTATGTAAAACCCCTTCTACACTCTTTTCCGTTTGTCACCTCAAATCTATACAGTTTATACAATCTATACGATTTGTTCGGTCTCTATACGATACATACATATACACACACAACTGAATGTGTAAAGTTACGTGACTATTCTGATATAATATTAATCTGGTGTAATTACAGAAGGTAACATCCTAGGCTCTACCAAGTAAAACTACCCTTCTCAAGAAACGACATGTGTAAATTAGTATTTAGGTACTTAGGTTAGTTCCTTCAATAAAGAGACTTTAAATTTTGGTTTCTCTTGTTACCCTAAGATGAGGTGTCTCTTCCTGGTTTACTGTTTGTGTAGTGGGACCTCAATTAATTTCCTTTTGAGTAGAATAAGGAATTAAGTCCATTTTCTTTTTTTTTTCACAAAGCCCTTTATGATAAATCTACTTTCATAGAAAACACTACTTAAAAAGAAGTGTCAATTCATCAATTAAATTTTGGTCTCATGAAAACCTACACTCCCACTAGACCGAACCGATCTTTCCACAAGGGAAGGAGGGAGTGTCGAGGTACACGTAAGAAGGGTTTCGACACGCGAACCAACTTCTCCTGGTGGAAGAGGAGATCTCCTCCGGGTAAGAAACCGGTTCCCATATACGTGTCCAAACGAAGAGACGATCTTGGAGTTTTGTTCGAGAATTCCAGGTAAACTTCCTCTTGCATCCCAACAGTTCGAAGGTTCTGAGGTCTGTGTAGGTTTACTCCGTAAGGTACACCGTCAGACGGAAAGAAATTTTTTGTTTTGTTTGTATGTTGTTTTTTCTTGTAAAAACACTTTCTTTCGTCTGGAATATTTATTAATAAGACTTCTGGTCTTGACAGGTCCGTTTACCTGTGCACCAGTGGATGTCAACTCGATACGATTCTTGTCGTACACACTAGAAGTCATACGAAAATACATTTTTTGAAATAAAGAACTATTAGTACATTCTAGTCATCATCTACGAGTCATTTATTAGACTATTATAGTACTACTGTTCCCACCGAATAGTATTTGAAAACTTCATCAGGATACTTACTCCTGGATCCTTCTTTTATAAAAGTTCTTTTCACTTTTAAGTCATGTATTATTATTATTTTGTTCAATCTATCTTCTACAATGAGTTATAGTTTCTTCTAACATATCTGACATTCTAATTCTATTTTCGTCGAGCGGTCAAGAACCCTATTTTCTTACATTCCTTTCACGTTGACCACACTCTTTACGATTTGGACTTCTACAATTATCTTTAGTACCATAACTCGATCTACCTTGTCCCATAAATGTGAAGGAAAGAAAAGTCCAGTACGATTGAACGGGAGTGGACTACGAGAGTACGACCCGTCAAACGACCTACTACTTGTGACCGTAAGACAAGAGCAACTCGAGGAGTTATGTCTACAGTTGAAGTGACACCTGTGCGTGTGAGTAGTAAAAGCTCCTTTTCCTCTTAGGTTGATACACCTAGAGTTAATATTCCACACTTTACTGAAAAATTCATAATGTCTAAAATAGTAAACTAACGTCGTATTAGAAGATCTCTTTTATGATTATGTAACTTTTTAAGGTAAAGGATTATTAAGTCTTAAGACTATTTTATAAAGGGTACAGACCATTGAAGTGTGACCTTCTATGTACGAGTTCGATAACTCTGTAAAATAAAGAATGTCTACAATCAGAAGTGTACTCTCATTTATCAACAATTTAAATCCTTTAGGTATGTATTTCTCGATGGTCAAGTTGTTTCTTATAAAAATTTACGTAAACAAGTGTGTCAAGAAGACATAAGGTAGACCACAAACCGACGCTTATAATGGAACCTCTAAAGAAACAAAATCCCGTTAGGATTTGTCTTAATCGATGAATCTTATTAAATCTCTTCATTAGGTGTATGTAAGGTTAGACTTAAAAAATTCATTGTTCTTTCGGTTTACGTGTGTAGAGTCTTATGACAAAGAACCCCAAAAATTTGTGGACTCCTATAAACGTCGTACAACAGGTACACACAGACTGTATGTGACTTTACGTAACAAACAAGACGGTCAAGACGACTCGTGTAGACAGTCGTTTGGTCCAAAGTTGTAAGTGAACTATACTCACCGGAGTCGTCGTTCCTGGTCGACCTCTAAGACCAGAACTTACTATAATAATCACCGAAACATTAAGATTAGATAATCTCAGCACAGTTTCTCGTCCTAGGGTGTCAGATCAAATATTTCATCTTATAGTAGTGTCATCCGACGGAACAGTGTGTTTAACCTTAAATGCCACCCGTATTTCTACGTTATAAGGGGTAGTTGTTTTTACTGTCTTGATATACTCATCGTCGTTTAGTATTCTTCCTATAAATTATATAAATAGAGTTACATTATTTATCATTTATGTATATTTTGTAGGAAACTTTAATCGTACTATTATATTTTATTACGGTTCGTCTAAACTCGGTTAATGGTAATATGGGCTATTAGTATGTACAAATCCGTCTATTAGTCTTTTAGTAATTTGCTACAATAAATACAGTAAAAAAAGAAAGATTCTAGTCGAAACCTCCCTAAGGACCTGTACCTTTTAGTCATCGTAAGGGCGTATTTTTGAAAGTACCGACGAAACTTTTAGAGATAATATTACCTCACCTATAGTAACTAAACAGGTTCTTTGTGTTCGGTGTCCAGGAGTAGTACCATTCTCTCAGATATGTGTTCAAGTTCTCTTTTCCCTTGACGTCAAACTAACTAAGTCGAAATTTTATATGGAGAAGACTTCCGTCCTTTTCCATGTTTAGTACACATAGTAATAGGGATCTATAGGAACCCCTTAACCAAGGTCCTGAAGACTTAACCTCGTTACCTACGAGTTCAGAGAACATATTTTACCGTGTCATAAACGTATATTGGATGAGTATAGGAGGGTATATGAAATTTAACTGAGATCTAATACATATAATGGATTGTGCTACATTTACTATACATTTATCAACATTTATGTTACGTTAACAGTACACTCATCAACGACCACGACCAATTCAAGTTTAAACGAGAAATCTTGAAAGACTTTGAAGAGAAAGATTTATAAAAGGACCAACCAAGCAACATATACTCCTACGTCTTGGACCCATATGTCTCTCGGATGACATGAAAAAATCGAATGTACACCAAAGTAAAAATACACAAACACCTTTATCTACTTATCAAAGTGTTTTTACAATGTCACGTTAGTATAATTCCGTAAAATTCCGTCACGAAAAGAAAAGTTAACCAAAGAGTAAAGAAAAAGGTATAAGAGGTGTACCGATGTCAGGGAGACAGTTCGACCCCACAATGATTCGATTATAAACAGGAAGGACAAACCAGGTTTCATTACCTTAGGAGATATCTATCTATCTGAGTATGAGTGTGTCCATAAATACTTATACATACGAAGGTGTAAACTGTAACAAATGTTTTTTTTAGTAAAATATTTTCAAAAAGAGGTAGATCTAAAAAACTAAGTTGTTATGGAACATTCTTAAGAAAAGGTATTAGTCCTTGTCAAGATGTAATCTTACAGATGTAGTGATAGGTAATCCTTTTGCACGGTAATAAATAGATCAGTAAAGGATGAGTCCCGTAAATGAAAGTCAAGTCAAGTCAGCGAGTCAGTACAGGCTGAGAAACGCTGGGGTACTTAGCGTCGTGCGGTCCGGAGGGACAGGTAGTGGTTGAGGACCTCAAGTGAGTCTGATTGCAGGTAGCTCAGTCACTAAGGTAGGTCGGTAGAGTAGGAGACAGCAGGGGAAGAGGAGGATGGAGGTTAGGGAGGGTCGTAGTCTCAGAAAAGGTTACTCAGTTGAGAAGCGTACTCCACCGGCTTCATGACCTCAAAGTCGAAATCGTAGTAAGGGAGGTTTCTTTAGGGTCCCGACTAGAGGAAGTCTTACCTGACCAACCTAGAGGAACGTCAGGTTCCCTGAGAGTTCTCAGAAGAGGTTGTAGTGTCAAGTTTTCGTAGTTAAGGAGTCACGAGTCGAAAGAAGTGTCAGGTTGAGAGTGTAGGTATGTACTGGTGTCCTTTTTGGTATCGGAACTGATCTGCCTGGAAACAACCGTTTCATTACAGAGACCAAAACTTATACGACAGATCCAACCAGTATTGAAAGGAAGGTTCCTCATTCGTAGAAAGCTAAAGTACAGACGCAGTGGTAGACGCCACTAAAACGACGACGACGAAGACGATTCAGCAAAGTCAGCACAGGCTGAGACACGTTGGGGTATCTCCCGTCGGGTGGTCCGAGGGGGTAGGGACCCTAAGAGATCCGTTCTTATAACCTCACCCAACGGTAAAGGTAGAGATTACGTACTTTCACTTTTCCGTTTCACTTCAGCGAGTCAGCACAGGCTGAGAATCGCTAGGGTACCTGACGTCGGGTGGTCCGAGGAGACAGGTACCCTAAAAGGTCCGTTCTCATGACCTCACCCCACGGTAACGGAAACCTCGGGGGTTTTTATTTCAGACTGTGACAAAGGTGACAAAGGGGTAGATAAAGGGTACTTCACTACCCTGGTCTACGGTACTAGAAGCAAAAGACTTACAACTCGAAATTCGGTTGAAAAAGTGAGAGGTGAAAGTGAAAGTAGTTCTCCGAAAAATCAAGGAGAAGTGAAAGACGGTATTCCCACCACAGTAGACGTATAGACTCCAATAACTATAAAGAAGACCG
>SJYO01046538.1:46182779-46217461 GCA_006410555.1 Capra ibex
TTTCAGACTGTGACAAAGGTGACAAAGGGGTAGATAAAGGGTACTTCACTACCCTGGTCTACGGTACTAGAAGCAAAAGACTTACAACTCGAAATTCGGTTGAAAAAGTGAGAGGTGAAAGTGAAAGTAGTTCTCCGAAAAATCAAGGAGAAGTGAAAGACGGGATTCCCACCACAGTAGACGTATAGACTCCAATAACTATAAAGAAGGACGTTAGAACTAAGGTCGAACACAAAGAAGGTCGGGTGGCAAAGAGTACTACATAAGACGTATATTCAATTTATTCGTCCCACTGTTATATATCGGAACTACATGAGGAAAAGGATAAACCTTGGTCAGACAACAAGGTACAGGTTAAGATTGACAACGAAGGACTGGACGTGTATCCAAAGAGTTCTCCGTCCAGTCCACCAGACCATAAGGGTAGAGAAAGTCTTAAAAGGTGTCAAATAACACTAGGTGTGTCAGTTTCCGAAACCGTATTAGTAATTTCGTCTTTATCTACTAAAAAACCTTGAGAGAATAAAAAAGCTACTAGGTCACCTACAACCGATAAACTAGAGACCAAGGAGACGGAAAAGATTTTGGTCGAACTTGTAGTCCCTCAAGTACCAAGTGCATAACGACTTCGGACCGAACCCCTTAAACCTCGTAATGAAATGATCGCACACTCTACTCACGTCAACACGCCATCAAACTCGTAAGAAACCGTAACGGAAAGAAAGCTTAACTTTACTTTTGCCTGGAAAAGGTCAGGACACCGGCGACGACTCAAAAGGTTTAAACGACCGTATAACTCAATACGGTTGTAAAAATGGTGATATTCGACCGTCAACGTGTACACACGAGTCATGTCCCCGAAGGGAAAACTACCCTATCTTAAGGTCTTCATCTTAAAGAACCAGTGTTCAAAATATGTCAAAATATAAAATTATTTGCAACAACCTAACGAAAGGTATTTCGATATTATACTGTAAACGGTGGTCGTTACATACAATCTCGGAAGGTAGAGTAGAGTCGGACGGGAGTATGTGGGGACGGTCGAGTTCCTTGTACTTGATTACAAATTATAGAGAAACAATGAAACACAAATACCCTGATGACCACTTAATTTATTAGAAGAGTGGACAAAAAAACAGGTAAACCTGAACAAAAAGACTAACAACAAGTGAGAATAAGAAAACGGATTAAAAATAAAAGAAAGAAATTAAAACCCAGTTAAATGTTCTGTCAAAATATAAACTTTCTATTGGGAGACAGTAAGTACCAGGTATATAAAAAAGTCTAAATAGTTAGAAGATAATTTATGAAGTATTATACAACTCATATATTTATAAAAATGAATATACACCAGTAATCGAGACATATAAAGAAATATCGAAACCTTACAGAGATTTTGGGATATTAGATATGTACCAGAGTACCTAAAAGGACATTCTTGAAAATTAACCAAAATAAATCAAAAATTTAATTTTTTTTTTGATTTAGAAACTGTAAATAAGAAATACACTATATCCTAATTAAAAACATAAGATGGAATATCTATAGGTAAACCAGGATGCGATAAATTATTGATTGGGTGGGAAATAGGGTGTATCAACTTAAAGGAATGTATGATTCAAAATGGTCCACCGAGTAACCATTTCTTAGATGGACGGTTACGTCCTTTACATCCCCCACTCCCAAGCTATCGACCTAACCCTTCTATGGGACCGTCCCCCTTTACCGTTATGTGAGGTCATAAGAACGGACTTTTTTAGGGTACCTGTCTCCTAGGACCGGTCGATTCAAGTACTCTAACTCTTCTTGACCTGTACTTACTCGTGTGTATGTACGGTCGAAATAATAGTACATTGATATATTACATATGACATATAATATATACACATAATATCGATATATAATATATAATTATATATTGACCATATAAGAGTCTACAAAAACTCAAGGAATAAGACAGAGTGACGATACAGATAAGAATATGGTTATTGTGTGACTAAACGAATGTCATTGAAGTATCATACGAAACGATAGACCATTCAATTCGAGACAGAGTGACCGAAAAATAAACGTAATAAAAAAAAAAAAAAACCTTTCCTTCTCATTACAAACCCATACATAAGACGATAGACTTTAGATGTTTTTTAAAAAATTAAAGTCTGTTTTAAGAACATCTCCCATATTAACCTTAATATAACTCGGGCAGGGCAGGTTTGTGATACTAATTTTTATCAAACAAGGACCTCATCATCTGTATAGTATTCCTAATTTTTATAGAAATTTTTGTCTTCATATATGTTTATTTTTGTCGGACGATCTGTCTAGTCTAGAATCCGACCCACTATCGGAACCTACTAAACCAAACATTCTTGAAGTCTCTTCTCTGGTCGGGTGGACACCGTCCTGGTCGGACCGGGGTAAGAAAAGAAGTCTGTACGTTTTCGTGTACAGGATGGATATCATTCTACATCGATAGTGGACTCACTGTGTGAATATTAGTATAAATGTATTAGTTCTGTTCATGTTCTTTCAAGAACCTCATTGAATAGGAAACACGATCGGAAGTGTAACCTCTTTTTGTAGATCGTGAAGTTCTCTCCTTTTAACAAAAAAAATACAACATAGGGTGTGGGTCGTAACAACGATAACAAGTTATTGAGTCAGCTCAGAGAAATCCTGGGGTACCTGACGTCGTACGACCGAAGGAACAGGAAGTGATAGAGGGTGTCAAACGAGTCTAAGTACAGGCAACTCAGACATTACGGTAGGTCGGTAGAGGGTAGGAGACAACGGGTGAAGAGGACGGGAGTCGTAGTCCCAGAAAAGGTTACTCAGCCGAGAAGTGTAGTCCCCCGGTTTTATATCCACAAAGTAGTAGTCAGGAAGGTTACTTATAAGTCCCAACTAAAGGAAATCCTAACTGACCAAACTAGAGGAACGACAGGTTCCCTGAAAAATCTCAGAAGAGGGCGGGATAAGTTTTCCTAGTTAAGAAACTACGAGTCGGAAGAAATACCATGTAACCATGTACTGATGACCTTTCTGTCATCAAACCTGTGGGTCGTAATTCAGACCCTTTCTACACCGAGTCCTAAGGAAACGTTTACGAATCATTACCTCTATTTGTCAAGTAGTCTCTGAGTCTTTATCCAAACGGGTCGACTTGTCGTGAAAAAGAAAAGTAAAAATACAAATAAATAAAAACCGACGTGACCCAGAAGTGACGGGAAAGCAACGACACGTACGTGCCCGAAAGAGATCAACACCACTCATCCCCGTCGAGAGATTAACGTAACGTACCCGAAGAGTAACACCACCGCAGAGAACAACGTCTCACACCCGAGATCCCGAGTGTCTAAAGTCAACACCACGTACTCGAATTAACGGGGCACCCTACACCCTAGAATCCAGGACCTGGTTCTCAGCTTGGGTACAGGGGACGTAACTGTCCGTCTAAGAATTGATGACCCGATGGTCACTTCAGGAACTTGTCACGAAATTCCTTGGATATTCCATTTAGACCTAAATTCAAACTTCCCCTTCGGAGTAAAATTTTTAGGATCTAACGACTTAACAACTATTCTTTAAGTTAATTCAGAACCTTTTAGACAACAGACACTTTACCTTCGTAATGTTGACACGAAAGGATTTCAGACAAAGTGACACAAGTGTCCCTTTACACAGGAAGAGGACGAGTGTGTGCGTTTGACAGGGGTACTGAAAAGACTCGAGGTCCTCAATGAACCACGATGGTCCGTGAAGGTCTCTCCTGTTTCACAGACACTAGAAGGTTAAAGCTTGTACCTTGTCTCGTCCTGACAACGACTGGTCAGTCAAAGTCGTATCCAGTCCTCGAGAGTAGGAACAAGAATCACTACCTTTTGAGTTCGACTCAGAGAGGGTCGGACCTGTAGGTCGGTCCCTGTAGTGTCGTCCATTATTTGTAGGAAGGACTCTATTGCGTACCCATAAATAACACTGATATAGAAGAACGTACATTTGGATTCTACCCATTAGAAATTTTATTTACTTACCGACTTATGTATTCTATAAGTATTAGGATGACCTCTCTTGATCTAACGAAAGAGGAAACTTTATCCATTGAGGTCCGACAACCACATAGTCAGTTATACTGTATCGTATTAATAGTTTTTCAAATTTTTATTTACTAGTATTTGGACACCAATGTTTCCCTATTTAATCCTCAAACCCTAACTGTCTATAAGTAATCATAATTATTTTTACCTATTGGTAGTTCCTGGATGACAATATCGTGTCCCTTTAAATGAGTCATAAAATATTATTGGATATCCCTTTTCTTATACTTTTACTTACACATATAAATATATATATACATATATGTACACACATATATACTTAGTGAAACGACGTTGAACTTCGATAGTGTTGTAACATTTGGTTGATATGAAATTATTTTTTAATTACTTTTTTTAAATAAACATTTAAACTCAATCTTGGATCTTCATTTGAACTTAATGATCTTCCGTAATCTGATAGGATTCCTCAGAGTTCTTTTATCTAAAGAAACTTGACAAAAAAGTTGGATATATGTGTAACTAAAAGTTTTATAATATTCAATGAAAAGAAAGAATACAGACTCGGTAACGAAGGAAACAAGGAGGAACAAAAACCACTCCGACGAAGATTCACCCACTTACAAGATATCAAAAAACTCTTCTTGGACAAATAAAGATCTGAGTGAAGACTCAGCACAATAAAAAATTGAAACCCCTGACGAAATGTAAATTTTGACTATTTTAAATTTCGATCCACCTGAGTACCGTACAGTAAGGAACTTCCAAAGTACACCTTCCGGACAGAACAGACTAAATACCAATAGTCAAACCCTGACTTTTCGATTCTTACTTCTGATTTAAAAGGAAAGAAAAATATTTCTTTTTTATACGTATATACTGCTAATCGTACATTTACTTGTCTCACCTGTCACAGTTAAGTCTAAGTCAGTTGACGAATTTAGAACCGAGTCACCATTTGATAGACGGACTTAACGTCCTCGGTGTCCACTGCATCCAAGTTAAAGACCCAGTCTTTCTAGGCGACCACCTCCTTTACTGTTGGGTGAGGTCATAAGAACGGACCTCTTAGGACACTTGTGTCCTCGGACCGTCCGAAGTCAGGTATCCCAACGTTTCTCAGCCTGTACTGACTCCGTTGAATCGTACGTACGTATTAAATGTACATTATACTTGATTTTCTCTATCGAAAAATCACAACAAGTACACTCATGTGTGACAGGAATGGGGGGGTGGAGGTGCATATATACAGTCCATAACTTAAAAAACATTCGACCGTGACTGTGTTGTGTATTTATAAAATAACGTGATAAAAATTTCCAAAATGTCACATTACACGGCAAAAAGTCTTCGTTTGACTTCCACTTAAAGAGTACTATGAACGAAGAATGAAATCGTCGTAAACTTTCCCTCAGAAAATACACCAACTTCATCTGCCTTTCATTCTGTCCGACGTTTAAAAAAAGTAAAATTTACAACATAGTTCATGGGTTTACACATAGTTTGACTTTGAAATTAAAGTAATTTACTATGACTATTCCGTAAAACATAGGATAAAGGTCCAACATCTATTAAAAAGGATTATCAATAGAGTTCTATCAAGACTTCTTGACCTCTTTACATGGTTTTCACATCTAAGACTACGTACAAACAAGGACTCCGTCCCGATTCCTTCACCCAGTATCTTTGTCTCCTTTTAACCCTCGTTATTTCCTTTTCCTTTTTTACCTTCAGACATAAGTAGGAAATGCTGGCTCCTACTCTACCGACCTACCGTAGTGGCTGAACTACGTGTACTCAAACCC
Source organism: Capra ibex (assembly GCA_006410555.1). Classification (NCBI taxonomy): domain Eukaryota; kingdom Metazoa; phylum Chordata; class Mammalia; order Artiodactyla; family Bovidae; genus Capra; species Capra ibex. The sequence goes on from SJYO01046538.1 coordinate 46,188,640, forward strand.
ACTTGAGGTCCTCAACCACTACCTGTCCCTCCGGACCACACGACGCTAAGTGCCCCAACGTTTCTCAGCCTGTGCTGACTCGCTGACTTGACTTGACTTGACTAAGTGGGAAATATTCTTTTCTGTGTTAAGATGGGAAACGGTGCAACACACATCACAACACCAGTAATAGGAGACAATAATCTTATTTAATAAACTAAATACTCCACCACACACTCTCCTGAGGAGAGGGAACGTATAAAGGTCCAGACGGAAACTATTCGTCGGGTGAACAAGAGTACTTCGGAGTCCCAGTAGAAATTTTACTGTGATTATCCATAATACCACTCTTACGTCCCTATATTGTATAGATTTGGGAACCGTGGTATCACAGTTAGTCATTATTGTGTTGGTAATCAATAGTTATAAAGTTGTGATCGTGACTTTGGTACCGTAGTGGGGGTTCTAACTCCGGAAATCTCCATAACCTTCCCACACCATCTTAATCGTAGTATAAATATCAACGTGTTTAGTTTTCAGGTTTTAGATAAAAGACCAGAGGTAGGTAGGAAACTGTTAGTACAACGGACCCTTTGTCTGGCAGGAAAGTAGTCTTCACCTGACTGAACTTTAGTGTGACTTCTCTTTGTTTCCTACTCTAAATATTACCTCTCTTCCTCTGTTATTTATATTTACGGACTTATAATAAAAATTTAATCTTACCGGTTTCAAACGATTCTTGTCAGAACACAGTGTATCTGCCTACTGTAGATGATGTTTAAGTTCTATAAGACCTTACGGAAGACGTTTAAGAGGTACACTTTATGGAGTTATACGATCTAGTCGTCAGGGTCGGAAAAAACCGCGGTCCCTGACCAAAACATCTTCTGTCAAAAAGGTGTCTGGATCATTCCTCCTAGTTGAGGTGGAGTCTAGTAGTTCATAATCTAGGGTCTCCAGCCCCTGGGGACACGATCTCTCTCTTTCTCTCTCTCTCTCTCTCTCACTCTGTCTCTCTCTCTCCCTTCCTTTTCCACCAGCCCATTCTCTCTCTTTCCTTTATAAAGTGTTTTAGTTTGATCCAAAATTACTGTCTAAAATTCACTTATATCAATAATATGACTGTCCATATACTATATTGTTAATTCTCTTTGGGGTTTACTATTCCGACTTTTCTTGTACATCTCTAAAAAAAAAAGACCAAGTAGGAGAAATCGAGATTCTAATGCTTGAAGAAAGTTTTGAAATATAGTCCAAGTCAAAGTATTATATACAAAATTCACAGATTGAACTTAGGAGGTATAAGATCAAAAGTTGAAAAGAGTACTAAAAAAGTACTTCCTCACAACTTAGAAACTTTTACAAAGACTGAAGTGGTTATTGTTTGTTTTTCCTTCTCACGTCGTAAAAATGACAGACGTGTACCATCATCATTGACCACTGAAATTTCGATAACTGTGCACATGGGGTCACAAGTAGCGTCGTGACGAATATTATCGGTCCTGTACCTTCGTTGGATCTACAGGTAGTCGTCTACTTACCTATTCTTTCAACACCATGTATATGTGGTACCTCATAATGAGTCGGTAATTTTTTTTCTTATGTAAACTCAGTCAAGATTACTCCACCTACTTTGATCTTGGGCACTTCATTTGGTCTTTCTTTTTGTGGTTATGTCATATGATTGTGTATATATACCTTAAATCTTTCTACCATTACTATTGGGACATACGCTCTGTCGTTTTCTCTATGTCTACATGTCTTGTCAGAAAACCTGAGACACCCTCTCCTTCTCCCACCCTATTAAACCCTCTTACCGTGACTTTATACATATTATAGTATGTACTTTGCTCAGCGGTCGGGTCCAAGTTACGTACCATGAGCTACGAACCCCGACCACGTGACCCTGTTGGGTCCCCCTACCATGCCCCTCCCTCCTCCCTCCCCCCAAGTCCCACCCCTTGTGTACATTTGGACACCGTCTATGTACCACTACATACCCTTTTGGTTATGTTATAACATTTCATTAATTAGAGGTTAATTTTATTTATTTAAATAAATTTTTCTTTTTTCGGTAGGGGAAGGACTTTTACTTTTGCAAAACCCTACGTAATATTGATTATAAATTGTCATACTCTTTTTGTTTTTAAATCGACGAAGTGTCGTCTTAGAAACTGGAAGACCCAGTACGACCTTTATAAAGACCGAGTTCACCTAGAATGTACACACGATTCAGTACAGACTGAGGCACATTGGGATACCTGATATCGGGTGGTCCGAGGAGACACGAACCCTAAGAGGTCCGTTTCTATGACCTCGTTCAAAGGTAAGGACGAGGTCCTTTGTCTCACCAAACCTCACCTAATCTAACCTCACCTATAACCTCACCTAACGGTAATGAAGGAGGTCCACTAGAAGGACTGGGTCTCTAGCTTGGGCACAGTGGATTCGAGGATGTAATGGCCGTCTGAGAAATAACGACTCGGTGTCTCCTTCGGGGTTCATCTAGAACCACCACCATCAAATCAAGGATTCAACACAGGTTGAGAACACTGGGGTACCTGACATCGGACGGTCCGAGGAGACAGATACCCTAAGAGGTCCGTTCTTATGACCTGACCCAACGGTAAAAGAAGAGGTCCCCTAGAATGCGTGGGTCCTTAGCTTGGGTCCAGAGGACGTAACGTCCGTCTACGAAACAGTTGACTCGATACTCCCTTCGGGGTTCACTTAGAACTCAGGTTCAGTAATTACTCTCTAGGTCGTCCTTTTTTTTTTTTCGACCAAACTTCTCGTAAACTTCCTGTACCTAAATGTACCAGTGTACCCAACATTTATGGTTTTACACTATACTTAATCTACCCTGACCAATTGAAAGATGGTCTTTATACGTGAATAAAAACTCCCCATCTGATTTTAGGGGTGATAAGACATTGTATTGAAGATTAAGTATTCTAACTGAAGATTTGAATGTCTCGACATTTCTCAGACATGGAAATTGTAAGCATTTTACACAATCAATTTATATAACCCTGTATGGTCTTCTACGAGTCTAACCTCAGTAAGTTCGAGTGATCATACGAGTCAGTACAGACTACGACGTTGACGGACCTGACGTCGTACGGTCCCAAAGACCCGGTAGTGGTTGAGAACCTCGGATGAGTTTGAGTACAGGTAGCGTAGCCATTACGGTAGGTTGGTAGAGTAGGACAGAAGGGGAAAGGGAGGACGGAAGTCAGAAAGGGTCGTAGTCCCAGAAAGGTTGCTCAGTCAAGAAACAAAGTCCATCAGTTTCATAACCCCAAAGTCGACGTCGTAGTCGGAAAGGTTACTTATAAGTTCCTGACTAAAGGAAATCCTAACTCTCCAACCTAGAGGAACGTCAGGTTCCCTAAGAGTTCTCAGAAGAGGTTGTGGTGTAAAGTTTTCGTGGTTAAGAAACCGAGAGTCGAAAGAAATATCAGGTCGAAAGTGTAGGTGTGTACTGATGACCTTTTTTTTTTATCGAAATTGATCTTCCTGGAAACAACCATTTCATTACAGAGAGGAAAAATTATACGACGGATTCAACCAGTATCGAAAAGAAGGTTCCTCTTTTGTAGAAAATTTAAAGTACCGACGTCAGTGGTAGAAGTCACTAAAACCTCGGGGTTTTTTATTTCAGACAGTGACAAAGGTAACAAAGGGGTAGATAAACGGTACTTCACTACCCTGACCTACGGTACTAGAATCAAAAGACTTAGAACTCAAAATTCGGTTCAAAAAGTGAGAGAGAAAGTGAAAGTAGTTCTCCGTGAAATCAAGAAGAAGTGAAAAACGGTATTCCCACCACAGCAGACGTATAGACTCCAATAACTATAAAGAGGACGTTAGAACTAAGGTCGAACACGAAGAAGGTCGGACCGTAAAACGTACTACAAGAGACGTATATTCAATTTATTCGTCCCACTGTTATATGTCGAAACTGCATGAGGAAAGGACTAAACCTTCGTCAGACAACAAGGTACAGGTCAAGATTAACAACGAAGGACTTGACGTATGTCTAAAGAGTCCTCCGTTCAGTCCACCAGACCATAAGGATAGAGAAATTCTTAAAAAGTGTCAACACTAAGTGTATCAGTTTCCGAAACCGTATCAGTCATTTCGTTTTCATCTACAAAAAGACCTTGAGAGAACGAAAAAGTTACTGGGTCGTCTACAACCGTTAGACTAGAGACCAAGGAGACGGAAAAAATTTAGGTCGAACTTGTAGACCTTCAAGTACCAGGTGCACGATAACTTCGAACCGAACCTCTTAAAACTCGTAATGAAACGGTCACACACTCTACTCACGTTAACACGTCATCAAACTCGTAAGAAACCGTAACGGAAAGAAACCCTAACTTTACCTTTGACTGCAAAGGGTCAGGACACCGGTGACGACTCAAAAGGTTTAAACGACCGTATAACTCACGTCGTGAAAGTGTCGTAGTAGCAAGTCATATACTTTATCGAGATGGCCTTAAGGTAGTGAAGGTGATCGAAACAACTATCACTACGAAGGATTCCGGGTGAACTGTAGCGTAAGGTCCTACAGACCGAGATCCACTCACTAGTGTGGTAGTACTAATAGACCCAGTACTTCTAGAAAAAAATGTCAAGAAGACACATAAGAACGGTGGAGAAGAGTCATAGAAGACGAAGACAATCCAGGTATGGTAAAGACAGGAAATAACACGAGTAGAAACGTACTTTACAACGGAACCATAGAGAGTAAAAGAACTTCTCTAGAGATCAGAAAGGGTAAGATAACAAAAAGAGATAAAGAAACGTAATTAGCTCTCCTTCCGAAAGAATAGAGAGGAACGATAAGAAACCTTGAGACGTAAGTTTACCCATATAGAAAGGAAAAGAGGAAACGGAAATCGAAGAGAAAAGAGAAGGAAACATTCCGGAGCATACGGTTGATAAAACGGAAAAACGTAAAGAAAAAGAACTCGTACCACAGTTTTTTTAGTTCGTCAGTAGAGTGACAACGAAAAGTTACTTACTTTCAACTAAAAAAAAAATACTGGGAGAAGGAACAACTGGTTCTGTCAAAGATTTCTAAGGTTAATAAGGACGGGGGTGGGGGAGTTAACTTTGTAAGTACAGACCCTGGACGACACGTTCGACGTCACTGGAGGACACCTCTCCTGTTTAGGGAACGACAACCGGTTTATTGAGTAAAACCGGTGACCGTATACTCGTCTTCCCCGGACACGGTGTAGACTCATCTTCGACGGTTGTGGCATCGTTCTAAGACGGTTTACGACAAAAGAGAGACGTCTTTCTGTCCCTCATCCGGACACATAATCGGAACCACGACGAACTTACTTACGGATCTCGTGTTTCCTATCTCTCGGTCTACCGGATCCCGGTCTAGTTCTTTGTTTGGGAGCAACAATGAGTAACTTTGAAACGACAACAAATACAGGTGTTCTATTGGATCATCTTCGATTGTGTGTGTGTGTGACACACCCACTCACATGACCCTGTGGATTCCGAATAACTACATAAACGTACTGTGTCGTGACCCAAAAGTAAGTTATCTTCTGGGATGCTCAACCAGACATCATCTACAATCTCAGTACGTGTCAACCACCCGTCAGTCACTAAGTTGATTAAATAGTAAGGTCGAGGTAGTGAACTTCTTTTATATCTATAAAGTAGAGTATCTGAGTTCTCTGTTACTGACGAAACTTCCTTAATTATCATCAAAATTTTCAACTATCCGAAGGGTCCACCGAGTCACCATTTCTTAGGTAGACGGTTACGTCCTCTGTGCCCAAGCTAGGGACCCAGTCCTTCTAGGGGACCTCACCCGTTAGGTGAGATTATAAGAACGGACCTTTTAGGGTACCTGTCTCCTAGGACCTTCCGACGTCAAGTACCCCCTTTTTCTCAACTTGTGTTTGTACTGACTCGCACGGGTGTACACCACACTACTATCGACCTTATGTAACATAGAATAAACCTTTCTTTTTGTCTTTTACATTTTTACTGCATTTTACTTTTTGTTAAGGGAGTTGGTTTTTACTTCCAATTATAAATTCTTATAAAGAACGGTGAGAAAAGGTAGAAATAGGTTACAAACTTATACATGTCTGTGTGAAATTACGTTACGAAAATATTTGAAAATAAGATAAGATACTTAAAAGTACAACATAATTATGAATTTAACAATAAAAATTTCTGACAGTCTTACATAAAAAAATTTATCAGACGGTTCTTATAACATCTATTACTGTTATATACTTTCACTGTCATTCAAAAATAAAAATATTGAACGTAAAAACCTTTGATGGACATGAAGAGTGGTAGTGTTTGATAGTCACCCGATCTACTCCGATTTTATACAGGTTACGGTACATCAACCTTTATGAAATACTAAAGTACCAACAAGTCCCAGTAAGTATCTTTACAATAAGAATTCCGCGATCCTGACTTTGTTTCGTTACGACACCAAAAGTTTCGTCCTACTCACTAGGTGAGAATAAAAGTGAAATGGGGAAGTAAGACTAAATAAAGAAACGGGGTGGGGGACGAAAAAAAAAAAAAAAATTATAAACGTGGAAAAACTGATTTGACTTACTACTCTTTCACTTCATATAGGGACCGTGACACGTATCTCCGGTATCATTAGGATTGACTTGTATTAGTAAAAACAATAATGTATTTGTTTATGGTCTGTCCGGTCGGGTACTGACTACCTAGTCTGTATTCCTAGGAGACGTTGGTGTTTTAAATGAGTTGTTCTGGGAGAAGGTCGACTGTACCCATCGTGGAAGAAGATCTATTCGTACTGGTTGTATGGTGTATTTGATTAACGGACGAATCTTCGGGGGTCTGTTCAGGTGTAGATAGGAAGTGGAGAGAGACAGAGAGACACAGGGGACACCACGTAAGAAGTAACCAGTTGGTTGATTCACTGGATCCACCCGAAGTCCACTCAAGAACCACCAGACACCTTCCACCGGGTTCCGTACGTAGTATAAGAAAAGTTCATGAACGAGACAACTCCATAATTGTTCCAAATATCCTTAAATAAAATTAGGTAAAACAAATGAAGGTCCGCGACCTGATTTACTACCCGTCACCGTAAGACACAGGAATAGACGTTCTCCCTTAGTGGACTCATACTACCACCTACCACTCCGTCGGAGGTACCGAGTAAGGAACGCACCCGTCTAACTCAGTCCGCTGTGGATGATAAACCCCCCATTCACTTTCCTTGACCCGACGTAACCGTCAGTTTGGTAGAAATGGAAAATACCAGGACGGAAGATTCCGTTAAGTATAAAAATGTGCTTATAATTATCACTTCTTACTAAAAAGAGAAAATCAATATCAGTAACTCTTACAGCTCACTAGTTTCTATTATTTAACACCAGATTTTTACCTTCAGTCTATCTACCGGAACAAATTTTCACGTGTAGTATTTCGACCAAAATTTAAACCGTAAACTAAAATTGATGCCAACGTGTAACGTTAGTGGACCTTCCTAAGTTTTACGACTACGGACCGACGTAGGGGTCTTTAAGATTAAATTGACCAAGGTACGGTACACGAATACGAATCAACGAGTCCACGTAAGAAATGGATGTCACACCAGACTCGGTGATCCCTTCGGGTTCTTATGACCTCACCCATCGGATAGGGAAGAGGTCCCCTTGAAGAACTGGTTCCTTAACTTGACCCCAGACGACGTAACGTCCTCTTAAGAAATACTGGACTCGATGATTCCTTCGGACTGAACTTGTTGTCCAAAAACTTATGAGAGACCACTAAGATACACTTCTGTTATGACTCCCAGTAACGAGAGATAAAGAATGGAAATTATGGAATGGTAGTCCTTAAAAGGATTACGGTTTACTGCGAATATTAGAAAGGAAGTCGAAAATACACGGTCCAAAAAATGACGTACTCCCACAAGAAGATAACCCAAGAAAAGACGGGTCCCGGACCGATGAGTTTCACACCAGGTACCTGGTTGTCATAGTCGTAGTGGGTCTTCGAGAATTTTTACGTCTACACGGTAGGCCTGAAGGACTTGGTCTTAGACGTAAAGTGGTTCTAGGGGTCCTCCAGACGACGTAAAATTTTAAATTCTTTGAACCTGAAGGGACCACCAGGTCACAAACCCTAAGACGGTCACGTCCCCTGTGTCCAAATTAGGGACCTTACCCTTCTAAGGTGTACGATTCCGTCGATTCGGGTACGTGGCGTTGACGACTTCGGGTTCCGGAATCCCGGGTACGAGGGGTTGGTCTCTTCGGTGGGGTTACTTTTCGGACGTCGGTGTTGATCTTCCGTCGGGGACGAGTGACGTTGATCGTTTTGGGTACACGACGTTACTTCTGGGTCGTGTCGGTTTTTATTTATTCATTTATTTATAAAAAAATCTTCTACAGATCAGGGTGACGGATTATGTCTTCCCGTATTAATATATGTTGTCTCCTTCTCTAATTAAGTTACCGACAATGGTACAGTACGTACGTACAAGTCAGTATAGGTTGAGAAACGTTGGAGTACCTGAGATGGGGGGTCCTAGGAGACAGGTACCCTAAAGGGTCCGTTCTCATGACATCACCCAACGGTACGGGAGGAGGTCCCCTAGAAGGACTGGGTTCCTAACTTGACACAAAGGACGTGGAGGACTCGACGTCTACCTAAGAAATGGCGACTCGGTGTCCTCTTCGGGTAATTGTACAGTGAGTAACGAATCACTACCTAAAATGGTTCTGTAGTGGTCAGGTAGAGGGGACCTACATCAGTCACCCACAAAACGGACGAATCACTTTGAACTAACTCAGGTAGGTCCTAGAAAAGGTGGTCCCTCCCCCTTGAAGACTCCCATTATTTAGAGGTAGGGACCTCGTAAGTTCACGTTTTAGGAGTCGGTGACCTTCGAATCTTGACAGTTATCATTCTGAATAAGAATTAGAACCGAACTGCGGGAGAGACTGTAATAACGACAAAACGTAAAATATGAAAAATAAAAAAAACTTTTATTCAACTACCTCTATCGGACTATCGAGTTGTTCTTTCATATTTTAAGAGGGAACTCTTAACTGTTATTCATGTAGTTGGCACTTAACCCAACAAATTAGAAACTTCAGGGGATTTCGTTTGAAGTACCCCTTTCCACCTTAACACGGTCGTCGAAATTTTCAATCCTAACGATCGAAAAGAACAAACGATTTACACTACGTAAAGACTGGGTCTATGAGAAAATTTGGAAATGTGAATTTACTACCCAAAATATCAAGTCCTCTCCTTGTTTAAGGAAGTTTCGATTTATTTCTTAAATAGGTTCTTGAAATTAAATTTTCTATTTTATAAAACTTCGTGACTGTCTATGTCTTTCTTGTTAGACACAGATGACAAATTACTGTGTTTTATTTTATGGAAATTGTAAAACATAATTTTTCATTTTCTTTTTATGAAAGGTTTAGTAGGTAGTATAACTTGTATGACGTATGAGTCTTACGTGCCGATGAAAGCTCATCCATGAAAGGGTATTTACAAATGTATGACTACGTTGTACTCAGTCAACAATGACACTTTATCTAGTATACGTGTGTGAAATTTTTCTGATATTATAAAGTATTTATCCCACGTAGGAGAACAGATGTTTTAATCGGTATGTTGTGAACTCCGAAGACAACGAGGAGATCTGAAAGTAAGGGGATCAATTCATAATGGGACGAAAAAATTTCGGTCAGAAACATATAACGAAAAAAATATTAGATAGTAGATACATCCATTGAAATTTGTTATTTAACAGAACACAACGGTGCGACAATTGAAAAACTTCTCCTATTTGGACCTAAGTAAGAAGACACTGAACGAAAAAGACAAGATGTAATCAAAAACTTTAGATCGGTACACCGATACTTATCGACTTAAATTAATTAGAAGTACCTACACACCGAAAAACTACGTATAACATGGCATAAAATGAGAAGGGAAAATGGTAAAATACAACTACCTGTAAAACTAACACGGGTAAAAACAAAATTTTTACGACATTTATAATTACATCGACGATTCTCTGTAGAACGGTCACTAAAAAGTCAAAAAAGAATACGTATTTGATAGACTGAGGATTATTCACGTCAATTGAATCACTTTGTTGTGAGTCATGACCCCCAAGTCACCGTACGAGGTTACTAATCCTACTTACTTACGAGTCCTTGGGTGTCGACAGTGTGACCAACACGTGTATGTGGACCGGAAACCGAAGTAATGATAGATAAATTCCCAGGATCTCTCGATCTCCTTTACACGACTTTTTCCACATTATTTGGAAAGAATACATAAAAGTATTTTAACACAACTATATGTCTCTGGACAGAACAATTATACCAAAGGCTTTTCTTTGTCACAGGGATTCTACTCACCTTAACGCTTCAAATTTGTAGGGTACTCTACTATATTACTGAAAAGAAGTAATGGTGAAAGGATAAAAAAATTACATTAAGACACAACCGTGACTCACCGTTTTTATCTTGAACGTTAGTGTCGTGAAAGAAGGATTGATCACATATTTAAATCTCATCGGAGATATTCGTATCGATATTTATAGATCAACTAAGGATGTCTTGTCAAAGTCTGTGACTAAGTTTACTTCGGTCAGTTGACATATATAGAATGTAGTTGTATTGTCGTAGAAAAAAGGATCTCTTTCTTATATATAACGAAAATTTTAAGTTCATTTCGGAAACGGTCTAATTTTGTTTATTCATTTTGGTTTTACCTGATTAAATGACTACAATTTATTTTTCTATCTATGATAAAAATGAGTTCCTTTTGGTCCTCTCCGTCCAGATCCTGGTTACTCGTACCTCAAGACTAAGAGTCATCTAAATAATACAAGTGTTAAAAATACGTGTACATCTTGGAAACGAGTTCCAAAGGTATAAACAGAGGTACTGTACAACCTGAAAGGTTACGACAAGACCCATTTCATCCCATCCAGTCGATGTCGAACTCGAGATGAGGACTTTTGAGATTACAGGTTTCCCATCGAAGACAGTCATAGACAAATGAATGAAGGGTCCACCGAGTCTGCCATTTCGTAGACAGATGTTGGACCCTCTGGGCCCAAGCTAGGGACCCAACCCTTCTAGGGGACTTCTTCCTTTACCGTTGGGTGAGGTCACAAGAACGGACCTCTTAAGGTACCTACCTCCTCGGACCACCCGATGTCAGGTACCCCAGCGTTTCTCAACCTGTGCTGACTCGCTGAAGTGAGTGAAGTGAGTGAATAGAAGAACGAGTCACAGACAGTCATGGTCTTATACATACTACAACTGTTTCTTCACTTCAAGTAGGTTAGATACGAGACATCGTTATAACCCTGATTATTTCGGTCACAAGGACCCAGTAGATCCACTTTTGGTCAATTACTATAAACTGAAAAGTTCCTTTTGTTATGAGGGACAAGACTTTATGATGAACTGGTCCAAAGGAAGGGTAATGATAAAAAGGACTACCTGTCAGTTGACGTCCAAAGGTTAATAGTAATATACCAGTCAACTTAAAACAACACTACGAAGGGGTACTTTCGTCTGATCATACCGAACGATAATGTCAAAGAAAAAAAAAAAAAATTTAACTTCCTATTAACGAAATATCATAACACAGTCAAAGTCGGTTTGTAGTTGTAAAAAACACAACAAGTTAATGATTCAGTGCAGGCTGAGAAACGCTGGAGAACCTGACGTTGTACGATCCGAAGGGACAGGAGATAATAGAGGGTCTCGAACGAGTTTGAGTACAGGTAATTAAACCACTACGGTGGGTTGGTAGAACAGGAGAAACAGGGGAAGAGAGGGACGGGAGTCAGAAAGGGACGTCGTCCCAGAAAAGACTAGTCAACTGAGAAACATAGTACACCGGTCTCATAACCTTGAAGTTGCACTCAGAAAGGTTACTTATAAGTTCCAACTAAAGGAAATCCTAACTGGTCAAACCAGAAGACGCTAGGTTCCCTGAGAGTTCTCAGAAGAGGACGTGATGTTAACTTTCCGCAGTTAAGAAACCCCAAGTGTGAAGAAATACCAGGTTGAGATTGTAGGTATATGCTGATGACCCTTTTAGTATCGAAATTGATATACCTGGAAACAGTCGTTTCACTACAGAGACGAAATATTATGTGACATAACCGAACAGTATCGAAAAGAAGGTTCCTCGTTCGTAGAAAATTAAAGTACCGACATCAGTGACAGGTGTCACTAAAACCATGGGTTCTCTTATTTTAATTATTTTAGACAGTGACAAAGGTCAAAAGGGGGTAGATCGATGATAATTCACTACCCTGGTCTACGGTACTAGAATCAAAAACTTTACAACTCAAAATCGGTCGAGAGGAGGAATATCAATCCCACTGGTATATTAAAGTCCTGTGAAATCGTTACTTTCTCCACTAAAGTCATTAATAACGTCCTGGTGTCGGATTTGGTTCCGAGAGACCGGTGGACTTTTAGATAAGGTAGAAACCGGACCGTTAGAGTCTCGTGTGATAGAATGTCATTTTTCCCAGTAGATATTTTATTGTCATAAAGATTTTCAGGGTAGTCTCAAGACACTAGATCCATAGTGAAAAATTTTAAAATATGTGGGAGGACCCACAGAAAAGCCCCGACACGACCCAGAAACAACTCCGTAGGTCTGAAAGAGATCGACACCGTGTGTCCTAATCAACGGGGCGACGTACACCCTAGAATCAAGAGACCGGTCTCTAGCTTAGGTGTAGGGGACGTGACCCTCCGCTTAAAAATTAGTGACCCGGTGGTCCCTTCAGTGTTCGATAGGGAAAAAGGAAAAACGGAAAAGAATCAGACTTGAAAAAAACATTAAAAGGAGGTTGTCGTCAAAGTGATTATCAGGCAACATGTATTTAAAAACCACGGACGATAGTCGCCATCACCTTTCATTTCGAAATTATTTAAGGGAAGATAACTTAGAAACATGACGAGTTATCGTATGAACGTCATACCTCAACCCCTTATAATTCAATACAAGTTTTAGGGGACTCACAGGAAGACATTTTGCAATTGTCCGGTCACTCGGATACTGTTCAGATTACTTCAGAGTAGACTCCTGGGTAAGACCACATAACTGTATTTACTGTTAAATAGACTGTAGGAGTCTCCATGAATTTGAAGACTCAGGGAGTTAGTACTACCTATAGAAAGTAATTAAATCATCATTGATGAGTAACAGGTGAAGTGACAGGTAGGGTTTAGTCCAGTAACTACTTACCGGGGGATCCCGAAACCCCGTTGGTAGACATACCTTTTTACAGAGGACGGGGTTCGAAGAGAACCCGACACCATGGGAATGAAGAACTGAAAATATAGTATGGACCTCTTACCTTGTGAGTAACCAAACTGGAAAGGAAGAGACTTCAAAGTGAAAGTCTTTCAAAAGGAACACTGATGACCTATACCAAAAAGAAACAGGATTGTCCATATCAATCTATGATACTGCACAAGACCTACTCAAACTCCTACCGCTAGACCTCTTTTCCTTCTTTTGTCTTTTCCTAATTGTCCCTAAAGTGTTTTAATAAATAACTGAAGTACAAAGGATACAAAATAGGATTGTCAGAACCAATGATTCACGTCATTCATCTTCAGTGGATCTTCTACGTTCCCGAAGGATCCACCGAATCGTCATTTCTTGGACAGACGGTCACGTCCTCAACATTCTCTGTACTCAAGCTAAGGACCTAGTCCTTCTAGGGGACCTCCTCCCGTACCGTCGGGTGAAGTTATAAGAACGGACCTCTTAGGGTGTCTGTCTCCTAGGACCGTCCGATACCAGGCACCCCAGCGTTTCTCAATCTGTACTGACTTCGCTGAATCGTGTCGTGTGTCGTGTCGTATATGGTATATTTGTATATGGTTCAAAGAAGGTTTATATAGGTTAGGAAGTCTTTAGGGGAATATTTACTTTTACACACACAAAAGTGTATTCTGTTCTTTTACCATTTCCTTTCGACGTCTCAATTTATGAAGAAATACTATATTACAATTTTAACTTTACAGTTTCAGGGAAACTTCAATTAAAGACTCCAAAGTAACACGGAAATTACCAAAGTTGGACTACGTCAGGAACCAAACAAAACTTAAGATAAACAGTCTTTATGTTTGATAATTTCGGAGTCAGTGACTTTCTTTTCATATCTTTTTGACACACATAAAATACTTTTAAGAATCCGTCTTTCGATCGTAGGTAATACGTCCTTGTTCTTCTCCGAGACAGAAGTCAAGAACGAGAAACTTTCATGTGGTCGTTAAAGTTCTGTGTTCATGTTTCTCTCTACTTACTTTTTGTGTATTCATGTTACTCTTTTTAGAAATGAAATATTTTAATTAATAAGGGAAACTAAATTTTTTATTCTTAGAATATTTTATTGGGGTTTGACATTTATAATTGTATTCTTAAAGACTTATAATTTCAATAACCTTTTATGTTTCGTTTTATCAATTTTATCAAGATATTTACTATATTTACTTTGTAACATTCCGTTTCTTATTTATCCCTTTAAAGTACAGTTCGTATTTTAAACGAACTGTTAAAAACCATTAATAATGTTACAATTAGTAAATCTTATAACAGGAACAAAGTATAAACGTCTACTTTTATTTCACAAGTTAAGTCATTTGTGAAACGCGAAAAAAGGATACATCTCAACATCGAAAGTAAGACATCCTTCGACGGAGACGTACCCTCAAAACACACCCACCCAACGACGATGACGACGACGATTCAACGAAGTCAGCACAGGCTGAGACACGCTGGGGTCTCTGCCGTCGGATGGTCCGAGGGGCCAGGGACCCTAAGAGGTCCGTTCTTGTGACCTTACGCAACGGTAAAGGAAGAGGTTGCGTACTTTCACTTTTCACTTTCACTCCCGTGAGTCAGCACAGACTGAGAAGCGCTGGGGTACCTGACGTCGGATGGTCCGAGAAGGTGGGTACTCTAAAAGGTCCGTTCTCATGACCTCACCCCACGGTAACGGAAGAGACCACACCCACCCAATCATCCCCATTAAGAAACGTTGTTGTGGACCTTCCAACTTTCTCATCGACACTACCCGTCTCTCTGTTCAACTTGACGTCACGTCAACGTCGTCTTCGGAGACTTCTGGGGTTCCCCAAGAGACTTTGTCCGTACGTGAAATTCCTCCAGGGTCAACTTTTTTGACCACACGTCGGTGACACAACGTAGTGAGGTAACGTAGGAGCCCGTGACAACAAGGACTCCTGTCTGTGTCGGAATACTCTCGATCGAGAGACTTCGGATCGACAAGGATCCCTCCCGGAGTCAGAACTTATCTCCCCTCATTACCCTAGACCTGAGACATGTCGTCCAAAGAGGTTTAACAACGGAAAATGTCTTCGTAAAGTACCACTGTCGTAGGAGAATCGGATTGAAAGAGGTAGGAGAGGATGTAACTGTCAGAACGTCATCCGTTTAGATTCTTGGACACTAAAGAAATCCTCTGTTAAATCCCCTCCCACTCTCCTGTGAGTCTTGGGACGACCGGGATGTTCTCCTTTTCTTTCGCCGAGACCTGGGGTGAACGAAACTAAAACTAAAATTTCAGAACAGGAACAAGTATTAGTAGGATTCTTGTAATAGAGAACCCTCTGGGTCCTCCTATTTTGTCTTGATGAGACATCCTTAACACCAACCATTGACATGTCGTTTGGTTAATTACCGACATTGTCTTAAACATTTAAACTGAGAATAATAACTTTAATTAGTTTCCAATAAAGAAAAAAAGGTATCTTGTAACACGACGAACAAAAGAGGTAATAAGTGTTACGACATACCAATACTCTATAACAATTAAACAAACACATAAGTACAACTTTATATAAACTGATTTTACGGATTAATTTTTTTCTTTTCATTCATATTTAACGATAATCTGGTCAATAATAGTTTTCACAAAATTTTATACGGACACTTAAGTGTGTACACCTATAAATTGTTATAAATCTACTTACCTCCCATAGGTCCAGTTAAGAGTTAAATTCTAATAAAGGTTCGTAAACTTTAAATAATTCAGGAGAATACGGATATTAAAAAAAAAGGACTAAGACGAGAGTGAACGGAAATCAAGTAGATCAAATTGTAGTACGATTTTCCCCACTACAGAATTTGCACGAAAGTTTTTTCTTTAGTCTGACGAATTTAATTTTCACGTCATTGAGATAAACAGTCTAAAGTGTAGAAGGGAAGGAGAGTAGAGAGACATTCGGACCGAAATCAGTAATAAAAATGTCAAATGGTTATGGTTGTGTAAAACAAGAGCAGTCGAGAGGTGGTGGGATAGGTACCCACTACACTGGAAAAGTTTACCACAACAAGTCATTGATTTAGTACAGGCTGAGAAACCCTGGGGTATCTAAGGTCGTACGATCCGAAGGGACAGGAAGTGATAAAGGGTCTCAAACGAGTTTGAGCACATGTAACTCAGCCACTATGGTAGGTTGGTAGAGTAGGAGACAACGGGGGGAGAGAAGAACGGGAGTCAGAAAGGGTCTTAGTCCTAGAAAAGGTTATTCAGTCGAGAAGTTTAGTTCACCAGATTCATACTCACGAAGTCACAGTCAGGAAGGTTACTTATAAGTCCCAACTATAGGAGATCCTAACTGACCAAACTAGAAGAACGACAGGTTCCTTGAAAATTCTCAGAAGAGGTCGTGTCAAACTTTCGTGGTCAAGAAGCCGAGAACCGGAAAAAATACCAGGTCGAGAGTGTAGACATGTACTGATGACCTGTTTGGTATCGAAACTGATTTACCTGGAAACGACCGTTTCACTACACAGACGAAAAATTATACGACAGATCCAAACGGTATCGAAAAGAACGAAGTCCATAGATGATCGTTTGCCTCTATTGTTAAAAACGATTACTCTTTATGACATGTTATAAAAAAGTATTTTGACAAGAAAAAAAGAGAGAAGACAGAGGCGCAAGTAAGTCCGACAGGACTGTTGTTGTCGAGAGTGGGACCTACATGATTAAGGGACCAACCTAAAGTCCCGACGGACTCCGATTAAAGGTAACCGCTGCTTCGTCACCTAGGGTAGAGGCATGTCGTCCCCCGCGATCCCTCAAAGGCACTGGAGGTCTATCTGTGGACACCGGAGTGTCTATCCATCCGTTAGAGTGCAGTCGTACGGACAAAAGTCCCACGAAAAACAAACAAACAAACAAACAAAATTACAAATTAACCTACCATAAACAAAATGTTACAACACAACCAAAGACGATATGTTGTTACACTTGGTCGGTATTCATATGTACACAGGGGAGGGAGAACTTGGAGGGAGGAAGGGGGTGGGGTAGGGTGGGGAGATCCAACTCGTGGTCGAACTCGACGGACGTAGTATACCGTTTAAGGGTGACCGATGGAGAATTACAAAATATATACCATTACATATACAAAGTTACGATGAGAGAGTCAAGTAGGGTGGGGGACGACAAAAGTTAAAAACTATCATCTAATCTTTGTTTATTTGACCACTTTTTCTCGTAGAAGAACGGGAAAGAGGTAAGGGTTATAAGACAAGGTATCCCCTTTTAATATAAATATGTCTTTGTTTTTACTTTTTGAAATTCATTAGCAAAGAAAGGTTACTATGAAAAAATCTTATGTGTCAGTACTTAAAAGGAACATATACGGAGGTCCGATGAATTAAGTATGTCTTATGATGACTACGACAATATTAATAACTACTGATATATGAAGTCTTTAAAAATTGTGAAGTCTCTTGTCTAATCTTATAAGAATTCTCTAGTACTTCCTGGGTCTTTATTTTTAAGACACACCAATCGACGTAAGTGGAACGTAAGAGATAAGATATCCTTTTTACTTTTCGTTGAGAAAGAAACTATTTTTAACTTCGAAATCACTAAAGATCACTACCCGTGCTGACTCACTGAAGGGAAAGTGAAAAGTGAAAGTATGTAACCTCTTCCTTTACCGTTGGGTGAGGTCACAAGAACGGACCTCTTAGGGTACCTGCCCCCTCGGACAACCCGACGGCAGATACCCCAGTGTGTCTCAGCCTGTGCTGACTTCACTGAATCGTCGTCGTCGTCGTTGTCACTACAACATTTGTGTCGTTTCTCACCTCTCATAAGTCAACGGTGTATGACTCGTATCATGGTGAAATGACCTCTTCTATTTCCGTTTCGAAAAGTTTCGTTTCGAAATTTTGTTATTGTATAATTTTAAAGATTCGTAACGTTGAAATGGTTTCAATAAACAATCGGGATGATAGTCCGAAAATTCACTAAAACCGATTTTCCCTACCGAATTAGTAGTGTGTACGTGGAAAATATACACGGATCATACAGACTGAAGAGACGTTATCGTCACGTAACAAACACAACTTGTTTACATGTGTGGGGTCCGTAGGGGTGTGTAGGTGTGTGTCCCGTGAAAAGTTTTCAAGTGTGACGTGTCTCAGGCAACACCTCACTTAGATTAGGTTTAAATTGTGATTAACTGTAAGGGACAGTAACGGTTAATTGACGTTCAATGTCGAGTTAAATCGTTACATACTCTTCTAGTGTTTAAGGGTCATACACTTTATGACTGAGTGTTCTTGAACTACGAAATTACGTTTACGGGTACCGGCATACAAGTGTAAGATAAGTAAACATCACCTTTTCTACTAAATTTATTAAATGTCTTTTGAGAATTATGATTAAAAGTCTAATAAATTTTTTAAACCGTGTCTTGATATCGTAGTAGACACAAAATTAACGTCAGTAGAGACCTTAGAACTTAGAACCCTCTCCCGATCTTTACAAGAAAACCTGTATCTCACGACGGGAGTGGGTACCCTTACTGAATCATCCCGTTCTCCCACTCTCCAGTTCAAGTGTCCGTCACCGTCTCAACAGTGAAGTCAGTCCTTCGAGTTTCTTTCAATAAAATCAGGGACCTCTTAAGGTAGGGTCGTATACAACGTTAGTGTTATAAAAAGAGTGTATTACCACCAGGGAAACACGTATTTTTAAAGAACAGGTTTTTATTTTTCCCTTTGTTTGTATAAATACACACACACTGGTTTTATCTTTTATCTTTGTAAAAGGTGTAGTGTAAAATTCTTCTAAAAGTCTATATACATGATTAGATACCTCTGATGACATCACAGTTCGATAGAAGATATTTTAAGTCCAAGTATCGTTGAAACATTCACCCATATTTTTATCGACAACCGTGAAACCTACCGGATATATCAGTGATTAACATTAAAAAATACCGAGTTGTAGATTTCTGTACAGGAATAAGAGGTAAGAAGAATAATGATTTTTACAAGTAAAAGGAGTCGGGAAATCAGGTATGGATGATTGACGTACAGGTTACATGGTACTTTATCTAAGTGAATTTTCGAGTCGTTTCGTCTGTGGGTGCGGACCCGACAGAAACCCGCGACACGTGACACGAGACACGAGTCGGTAGGCGGATCGGGTGTCGAGACGACGGGACTCGTTCAGGATTACACGAGTTCACTTCGACTCGAAATAATAATTTTGTGTCGATCAAAATGTTGAAGATAGGTAGTCCGTGTCCTTAATTATTAAGTAACACCGTAAGGAGGAGTGTGACGTTTATGACGTTTCTACAAACTTTAGATTCCACACGAATCTTTTGAAAGGACTCGGTGTGTTCCTGAACAGGAGTACTGTGAGACGGAAGGACACCGAGACTACAGTGAAATGTCCCTTCTTAAGGGACAGGAAACCCTGCCCCGACACCCCATTCCTATCGTCACTCCTCTCTAACACAGAATGTGAGAAACCCAAAACCTGTAATCCTAAAGTGCACCACACTGAGTCCGATGTATCGGGGAACGTCCAAGGAGAATCCGAGTTCTTAAACGGTAGGTGTCGGTACCTGACACAACTACCCCAGTGAAAAAGGTCAAGGTGACGAAAACTAGATTGTAATTGGATCTACGATTTACGTTTTAACACTTTGTATGGAGAACAAAAAAATTATTTATTATGTAAATTATCTTTTAATTAATGGTGTTTGAGTTTGTAAAACAAAAACTTTTTTAGAATATGGGTTTGTTAAAATCTATTGGGATATTATACGAAATAGTATCTTCTCCGTAGAAGTAGGATAATTTTTCATACCTTAGATAAACTCGTTCTAAAATCTCTCAAAGTTGAACAGTTTTTTTTTTTTTTTTTCCGGTTCTTCGGCGAAACAAGTTTACTCCCCGTTTCCCCTACCCGGGACGAACCCAGTCCGGTGGAGAAGTCGGGGTTCTCCCAGACGTCTTGTGGTAGACTTTATGGTGGAGAGGTCTATGCACCGTTGAAACGGGAACTGACAGGTAAAGAAATAATAACATTAAAAGACTGACAGTTCAATACCTATTCCCGAAGGGACCACCGAGTCACCATTTCTTAGGCGGACGTTACGTCCTCTGAGTCTAACCTAGGGTCCCAAGCCCTTCTAGGGGACCTCTTCCTTTACCGTTGGGTGAAGGTCCTAAGAACGGACTTTTTTAAGGTACCTGTCTCCTCGGACGGTTCGATATCAGGTACCCCAACGCTTTCTCAGTCTGTGTTAAATCGTTGATTTGTTGTTGTTGATTCCATACCTACGGGGTAGGATACGTAAGTGGATCATCTGGAGAAGTCTTTCTATTTATTACACCTATGGTAAATAAGATGTACACTTAGGGTGACCATATTTAACTAAAACTTTGAGTGTTAGAATTTCAACTGTTTAACAAGACTTTAAACAGTCATTAATTGTTATTCGTACAGGTCCTTTATAAAGTTTTTAGATTATAAATAGGAAAATAAAAAATTCATTTTTACTCAAACGGATAAAGATCAAGAATGACTGTCGACGCTAAAAAAAGATATGAAAAGGTTTCTTTCAGTTTTATTAACAAACCAATGTAGATGACCTTAAAGTCACAAACTCACGTATTAAACATGTCATAATCTCCTCTTTTTTTAGTATTTTATCGGTCTACAAAGGAAAGTAGAAAACAAAAAGGATGAAAGAAGGATTACTACAAACAAAACGGAAAAGACTAAAGGTCTATTCACTGCCATCCCCTCGTCTCACCCTACTTTATCCCCCACATATAACTAGAGACACGTAAAGATGTACAAGTGTGACATGACAAAAGGTTCGTTTCAAGGAAAGTAATAACATTTGGAGAGAACAAGAATCATGTTAAACATCATCAAACAATACCGTGACGTTCTTTTTATTATGTTATAAGTACATTTTAATAAATATTTAAATATGTGTGTATAAAACCTCTTCCTTTACTGTTGGACGAGGTCATAAGAACGGACCCTTTAGGGTACCTGTCTCTTCGGACCACCCGATGTCAGGTACCCAAACGTCTCTTAACCTGTACTGACTCGTTGATTCGTATGTGTGTAAAAAAAAAAAAAATCATTTAAAGTATACGAACGGACATAACTAACTAAGGGAATGTTACTTGTAAAATTTAATTATGTGAAGTAAAAAATCTCGTCAAAATCCGAACGTCTTTCATATCTCTCAAGAGGAGATAGAGAAAAAAAGGTCAGAGGGGTGTGTGTCAAAGACATAAAAATTGTAGAACGTAGTCGCTACATGTGAATAATCTTGACTACTTTACTATGACTATGTAAGAACAATTGGTTTCAGGGACGAAATGTACCCGAAGGGTCGACCATTTCTTAGGTGGACGTTGCGCCCTCTGGACCCAAACTAAGGACCCAACCCTTCTAGGGGACCTCTTCCCTTTCCGATGACGAGGTCATAAGACCGGACCTCTTAAGGTACCGGATATCAAGTACGTCAGCGTTTCTCAACCTGTGCTGACTCACTGAAAGTGTATGTGTGACTAAATGTAATATCAAGTAAGAAACACAATCTGTCAAGATATACCAAAATGTTTACGTATGACAATACAGAAGTGGTAATACCATAGTACATATCATCAAAGTGACGGGATTTTTAGAATGTACGTAGTGGATAAGTTAGTAGGGAGGGAAAAGGGTCGGAGGTCGGACCTTTAATGGTTAGTAAAATGAGAGAAGTATCAACACGGTTAAGGTCTACAGTACATATCCTTAGTACACGATGTACGTATCGGAAAGTAAATTATTGTACTTAAATTCAAAGAAGGTACACAAAACACTGACCTGTCGAGTAAACAAAAATCTCGATTTGTTATAAAATATGGAGTTCAAATAGGTGAGTGGGTTTCCTGTAGAACCAAGGAAGGTCCGAAAGTGTTAATCGTTTAATATTTTTAAATGCACGTCCAAAACATACCTACAAAAGTCGAGTAGACTCATTTATAGTCCCTCGGGTTAATGACCTAGTACATCATTCTTCTACAACTCAAAACACTTTATAACAGTTTGACGAAATGTCTCACAGACACAGTAAAACGTAAGGGTGGTTGTTACTTACTCTCGAGGAGAAGAGGAGTAGGGACGGCTATAAACCACAACAGTCACAAAACCTAAAAACGAAAGGATTGTTCAGATATCACAATAGAGTAACGAAATTAAACGTAAAGTGATGACTGTATACTACGACCTCTAGAAAGACAGAAAAATAAACGTCAGAACCATGGAAGAAATCAGTCCACAGATAAGTCTAGAAAACGGGTTCAAAAATTAACCAATACAAGAAGAACAACTTAAAATTCACATACGTACGTACGAGTCAACGACAACACAGTCTAAGAACGTTTGGGTACCTGACATATTGGACGGTCTGAGGAGACAGGTACCCTTATAACATCGCCCAACGGTAAAGAAAGAGGTCAAGAAGGACATAAAATATGGGGTTAGAAACAATCTATATACAAAATATTTTCGATGGATAATCAGATATCGAATAGAAAAGTGAGAGAATCACATTAAGTATCTTTTCTAAAATGTTTAAAATGAGTTCACGTTTAATGGTAAAAAAGAAAACAACTGACATATACTTTTCAGTAACGGTTTGGTTCCAGTGAATCTAAAAGAGGACAATATAAGACTCTCGAATTATCAAAACGTAGAACGTAAATTTTAGAGACTCTAGATCAGACTCAAGTGACAACACTTTCTACATTTTGGACACAAATATTATAATAAAAAAACGTACACCTCCGGGTCAACAAAATCGTCACAAACAACTTTTTTAACAGGAAAAAGTCACTTAACGGAAACGTCGAAACAATTTCTACTCAACTAATACAAACACATTTGGACAAAGACCTGGAAGATACGATACGGTAATCAGAGAAACAAGAGAACGGCCACGGTGTACTGGAACTAAAGACATCGAAATATTTTTTAGAACTTCAACCCATTACAATCAAGAAACTAGAAAAAATCAAAATTATAAGAGAACCTAGAAAATGAAAATGTATATTTGAAATCTTAATCAAACAACTGTAGGTATTTTAATGTACGTCACTAAAACTAATTCTAAGAAACGGAGATATCTAGTTTAACCCTTATTGACTTTAGAACTGTTAAAACTTGGAATGAGAGGTACTTGTACCTTATAGGGGTGAATAAATCTAATAAAAACAAGTAGTCTTAGAATATCAAAAAGAGTATATATAGAACGTATACAGAACAATATAAACATAGATTCATAAGACAAAAAACTACCACAATGACATTCACGACACAAAAAATAAAATCTAAAGTCAAGTATCAAGTAAATATTCTTTATTAGGACGTGGAAACGAGGGTAGTGAATAATCAAAGTCTTAGAAAAACAAATAATAAAGTCTTAAAGATGTATCTGTTAGTACAGTAGACACTTGTTTCTATCAAAATAAAGAAGGAAGGGTCAGATGTATAGAAAATAAGGTAAAAAAACAGACTAACGTAATCGATTCTGAAGGTCATACTACAAATTTATTCTCACCATTCTCGTTTAGAAACGAAACGAGGATGTGAATCTTCTCTCGTAAAAACGGGGATGTGAATCTTCTTTCGTAGAACAAAGAGAGGTTACTATACTGCAACGAGATCCCAAAACTTTCCAAAAAAATTTAGTTCAACTACTTTAACGAGAGATAATGATCAAAGGGATCCACAAAACAACAATGACAAAAACAAAACATAAAATAGTACTTAACCACAATCTCAAACAGTTTATGAAAAAAACGTAGATGACTATACTTGAATATCAAAAAGAAGAAATCGAATAAACACATTATCTCACGTAATTAAAAGTTTTAAAAAAAAAGTCTAAAACCTCGTCGGAAATATGAACGTTATTTAAGGCGAACTAATACAACATATATAAAAATATGTATAAACTTAAGTTAAAAGATAATGAAACTCCTATCGTAAATACAAACTATTACTTTTTAATTTATTGGAGAATATTAATTTTAAAATTAGAATATTTGTTTGTAATTTTAGAGTGGAAACTAAAACTATGCACTCTACATTGTCACAGATACTCTGTATTCACCAATAGACCAAATGGACTCACTAAAACACCAAATAAGTTAATACACCCTTTTTTATTTTTATTCCGGGAGGTAGTGTTCACGAGAGATTAAGGACACCCGTAGGAGTCAAACTGATTTCATCTACTGTAAGTCTTAGGGACCGTGACACTATGATGTACCTATTTTTTCACAGAGGCAAAAGGACGGAAGAAGGGAAGAGAAATTTTACAAAAGAATACATGATTCAGTTGTACCGTTATATAATGTCACACCATATGTATTATGTAGTCGATCAAAACCGACGTGTTATCTAATAGAAATTTTGAATGATCGGGTTTTGTCGTCGACAAACAAATAGAGTGTTAAGACATAAACGACGACCCGACAGAACATGTAGACACCAACGGACTTCCAAGTCGACTGTCGACGATGTGAATATTAGGAGGGTAAGTGAACAGGATACCAAAACTTGGGTGGTCTCACTGACCTGGTGTACTTGGTTGGGTCCTAAGAAGTACACCAACACGAAAGTCCCAAGTTTTGAGTCATTCTCTCTTTCGGGTGACGGGTTCGTGAAAAGATCGGAGACGACACAGTCAAACGATTACGGAGTAACTAGGTTCGTCTAGTGTACGGGTTGGGACTAAGTTCTGCCTCTTCATTCGATATGGAAAACTACCTTCATAGATATCCTGCGTGACGTCCCTGTACCTTCGTTCCTGTCTTTTACACAATAAACACCGGTGACGTCCGTTAAATATAGGAATCAGTACATACTTTAATTAGAACGGAATAAACACTTTTTCGTTTGTGTAAAAGACTACATTACTCTACACATCTTTTAAACGGACAGTATTTATGTACTGTCAACAATCGTAGATTACCTAAAAAATCAGACATTAACTATAATGTAAACCTTTAAAGATACTGTCTGGGTCGTTCACAACAGGTACAACAAAAGACCAGTTAAGTGACGACAATAGATAGAAATTAATGTTGTAAAATTCTATGTTAAATAGTACTGGTTTACACTCTTTATCACGACACAGACGAAAGAGGATCCACAAACGGGTCGATAACACTTGTACCACCACATACAAGGGTCAGGACCTTGTGGAAGAGGACGCTGACATGTGTGTGACCAATGTGCCCGCGTTGGACGGTAAGGACATTCGGAGTATGAGGAGACAGGACTAAAGGTACATCGAGACAAAAAGAAAGGTAATAAAACACATATACACGTACAGACACGTTGAGACACGATCTTTCGTTGTTGTTTTTATTAATGAAATCTGTAATTAAAAACAGACTAAATAAAAAAAATTGGAAAATATGAAAAGTAAAACGTAATAAAGTATACTCACCATTCCGTCGAATGTCTTTATGTACATAGGATTCTGTCCTTTTTATCATCCATTTTCTTTTAGTCCTATTCTTTTATTTTATATCAGTTTCCATTTTTATTTTAGATCTTAAGTACAAAATATTTGTTACAAATATTTTAATTCGTCCTTCTTAGAGTCTTCACGTCCCACCTTCAATTGGACCAACCCAAAGAGTTATAGTCATTCTTCGGTCTACTTGTGAGTCCAGGGAAACCTTAGAACTACAAGAAATACTACTACCACACCATAACCACCACTACTACTACTACCAATTATATGACCTTGACATGAACGCATTAAGATCGAAAGAAGAATAAAGTTGAGGAAATTAGGAACTTTGTTGAGATCCTCTATTTACATGTTAATAGATACAAAACGTGAACTCTTCGATTCAACAAATGGGTTACAGTGTGAGAGCTAGTGGAGAGTAACCACAAAGAAAACAAATCTTGTAGTCAGAGAAAAGACTTCTTAATAAGAAAGTAGAAATTTCGATTGTTTAGAAATACCTGCTGATTAGGTAATAGATATTCTTTGAATACTGTCTTTCGGGAATTTACAGGAACCAAAAGATTAATAACCGACAACAAATTCGAAAACAAAATAACAAAAGGAATAAAGGAAAAGTAATGACTGTGAAGACTTCGGGAAGAGGGTATCGTGGGGAGGGAGAACCAGAAATCTCTGTCGTACTATACTTTTAAGTGAGTAGAGTGATGTAAGTCAGGGAGGATGACCCTCTTATGTAACGTGACAATTCTTGAGAAGGGACACTTAATAAATTAAGATCAAGGTGTATACCCTCTTTCCGTCTTTAATCTAACCGTATTTAAACAGTAAAACCCTTCACTTAGGGTCCCTCCGTCCGTGACCCCACTCTGGGGACTCAGGGATGGTGACTCCCAAGACGTCTCCTTGAGCTTCAGAGAACCTTCTGGTTCCTCTACTAAGTACGGGATTTATAGGGGATTTGTTCAAGTAGGTCTCACTAGGATGGACGTTGAGTTAAACGATATGATCACGGTTCATTCTTAAACGGTCCCATTGAGAAATAAACTTTCCTGGATCTGTAGACCCTTTGGACTTCGATTCACTAAAACGGCTCAGTGTCAAACCTTGTCCCATTAGAGAAAGAATCTCACAAGAAGTAGAATGAATATACTTCGTCTATAGTTGACTTATAATTACTAATTCCTCTCTACCGATTTACAATAGTCATTGATACTAGATTTATAGTAAGGTTTCTCGAGACATCGTATTTCTAAATTTTGATGTCTGTATGTAATACATAAAATATGTATAATATGTAGGACAATGTGTATACATTCCAAAAGACGAACACCGGGTACTAAACCAGATTATTAACTTAACTGAAAGAACTTTAAGACGTTAACTAGTCAGTGTACTTCTACTCTATAACGGTTTAGTTACATTCACTAGTGTTCTGGTAATAAAACCTCAGATTCACGTGTTAATCATGTACACATACGAGAACAAATTGCGTTCAAAAGAGGAAACAGTAAGGAGGTGAAGAGAACAAAAGGATCCGTCAACGTCGTGGTTGTGTTGTGTCTGTGACAATAGTTAGATACACATAGGGAGACCTGTGAAAGGATCCACCAATATTGGTACACATATATACTATCTGTACAGTTGCACTCACCGGTTTTACGTTCGTACCACCTTTTCGTTAGGTATAACGAAAAGGTAGTCACAGAGACACAGGTAGTCATATTTACTACCATTGGCACTGCAACTAAACCCCCGTCAGATTGAACTATGTAAACTATGAACCGGTATAAATTATTTTCCTAAAAAAGGAAATATTTTAGAGAGCTGTTTTTCGTAAGGGAAGTACAAGAACAAGAAACTCTACTCTCTTGTTGTTAGAGATTTGAAGAGGGTCCTACAAAGAACTAATAAACTTTATTCGTTTCAATCTGTACATCCATTAGGTCAGTAATATCGGACCGTATTTCGGTATAGGATGATCCTAGTGAGATCAAACACCTAGAACAGATTGATGGTGGGCTCAGAGAGACACACCTACGGTCCAAACTAGGAATCTCGACTGAATCTCTAGGTCAGGTTGAGACACGGTCTTAATCACGGTGTGAAGGGAGGGTCGTCGGTAATTGTCGAAAAGTCCAAAAGTTTCCCAAACAGGACAGTTCCGTTTCCCACTACGTGTTCTCTCGACAATGAGTTAACTAGTAAGTAAAGGTACATACGACTTATAATTGACTCAATTAGTAGATGTCTACGATTAGTGAACGGAACATTTTGTAAGTAACATATGTATCTTTTAAGTAAATACTTAATCCTATTTAACTTTGATGTTTCTCTGAAAAGTATATATAATATATATAAAGAAACTTAAAACTAAAAGACCTTATTAGTAAAGGTTTCGTAAAATCCTACAAAGAAAAATAAAAAAATTAAAAAACTGTCAAATAAAAATAAAATAAAATAAAAAATGACATGTTATGACATAACCAAAACGGTATGTAGTTGTACTTAGGAGGTGTCCACAAGTATTCAAGGGTGAGGACTCGGGGGGAGGGTAGAGGGAGGGGTATGGTAGGGAGACCCAATAGGGTCACGTGGTCGGGGTTCGTAGGACATAGGACGTAACTTGGATCTGACCACTAAACAAAGAATATACTATAATATGTACAAAGTTATGGTAAGAGGGTTTAGTAGGACGAGAGAGGGAGAGGGTGTCTCAGTTTTTCAGACAAGACATGTAGACGCAGAGAAAACGACAGAGCGTATGTCCCAATAGTAATGGTAGAAGGATTTAAGGTATATATGCACAATCATATGACATAACCACAAAAAGAAAGACCGAATGAAGTGAGACATATTAGCCGAGGTCAAAGTAGGTGGAGTAATCTTGACTAAGTTTACATAAGAAAAACTACCGACTCATTATGAGGTAACACATATACATG
>SJYO01046538.1:46217757-46308645 GCA_006410555.1 Capra ibex
AAAGAATATACTATAATATGTACAAAGTTATGGTAAGAGGGTTTAGTAGGACGAGAGAGGGAGAGGGTGTCTCAGTTTTTCAGACAAGACATGTAGACGCAGAGAAAACGACAGAGCGTATGTCCCAATAGTAATGGTAGAAGGATTTAAGGTATATATACACAATCATATGACATAACCACAAAAAGAAAGACCGAATGAAGTGAGACATATTAGCCGAGGTCAAAGTAGGTGGAGTAATCTTGACTAAGTTTACATAAGAAAAACTACCGACTCATTATGAGGTAACACATATACATGGCGTAAAATTTTACTTGAAATTTTTACCTTACTTCATCTCGACGACTAAACACTTTAGGTAGAGTAACTTTTTTTACGTAAAGTACACCTTTAACAGAATTCATTTGTTTCTCATGTCAATGACTCATTAACAACATTTTATTGTACTAATAAACTATTATTGCATAATAAATCCCTCTAATTCGGTTACGTAAAGTCTACGAATCTATAACACTTTGTCGTTTCTTAATCTGATCTCATTTAGGTCAAAGGGACTAAAACTATCCTTAAGACACAAAGATCTCGTATTTCATAAGTCTAGGTGTACAGGGTATCACTATGAAGAATTTTAGAAAGTGAGACACGGACTCTTAGAACTACGATGGGCTCCCTTTGTCCCCTTGTGAGGAGATCTCTTATGCAGGGACTCTCGTTCCGTCTTGCTCACAGTGACCCCTTTTATAGTGAATTAATTGTTGCACCTCCCTAAGTAAGATAACAGCAAGGACAGACTCTAGAGACAGGAGACGTCGAGAGATGCTCGTCAGCACACTTCGGGTGACCGTGTCTCCTTTGAGAAGTCCCGAGATAATATAACTGAGTCTACCTTCACCGGGGGACCTTGGTATGGACCATATAACGTTGTACTGTCCATACGATTATTCGAAAAAATTACTTTTTGAGTACATTTATGAACGACACATACTTTTTAGGTCTACGTCATCCGTCTCAAATGGATCACCGTTGAAATGAATCTATACGCAAAACTAACATTAACATTATACTAACGTTTCTTCATAATTTACATTACAAGATTTTATCAATTCTCCACCATTAATTTTCAATACAGTAATAAAAGGACCTTTACAAGAAAGAAATACGTTTTTAATCGTTATTTAAAGACAAATAATTAGATATTGTATTTTCCCGTTTGAAATAAAGAATCAAGGACAGTTATTCACGGTTTCAGAATCCTCTTACAAGTGAAGAATTTAAATACTTTTATAGGTAAATATAAGAAAACTTAGACATCAGTCCACTCAAATAGACGCACATACACACGATTCAGTGAAGTCAGTACAGACTGAGGAACACTGAGATACCTGACATCGGGTCGTCCGAGGAGACAGGTACCCTAAGAGATCCGTTCTTATGACCTCACCCAACGGTACAGGAGGAGGCCCCCCAGAAGACCTGGGTCCCCAACTTGGACGTAGAGGACACAGAGGACCCAACCGTCCGTCTAAGAAATGGTGATCGTGGTCGACCCTTCGGGACTCAAATAGATCCCTTATTATTTACAAAGATTTCACATATACCTGAAGGGTCCGTCGTGTCACCACTTCTTAGGCGGACGGTTACGTCCTCCGTGTTCTCTGGACCCAAGCCAGGGACCCAGTCCTTCTAGGGGACCTAATCCTTTACCGTTGGATGACGTCGGAAGGACGGACCTTTTAAGGAACCTGTCTCCTCGGACTACCCGATGTTCAGGTACCCCAGTGTTTCTCAGTCTGTACTGACTCACTGATTGTGTGTGTGGTTTGTATATATGAAGTAGATTATGATGATAAGTACACGTTGATATATTTATTATAATGTAGAAGGAATTTTTAGACTAATAATTATACAATTTCGTGAACATATAATGTATCACAAATACTATGGAAATTAAGAAATTTTGAAAAATTAAATTCGAGAGACGGATTTACATATCCTCGTGTCTCCTGGTTTTGAAGGTGACGTTACTTACTGTTGACGGGACTACCTTGACTATGTTTAAAAAATATGGAGAATAGATGGACATAGACATACACATACATGGGTATTTAAAAAGAGGTACGAGTATATTCCAAACGGGTTATTTCTCCTGTTTGGAAGAAATCTTTTGAAAGACAATGAGATCGTTACATCGGGATTGTCTATGAAGTTGTTGGTGTCTTAAACTCACGTTCAAGACTCTATTAATAGTCTTTTTTTAGTTGATATCTACCAAGAATCAATTGATATGTAATCAATATTAAACCAAAGAGACAACAATACCGAGGTGTAGTGACCCCTTCCCGACGTCTAGAGTGTTCCTCCTTTAATAAATACCCATTTGAATGTTACTACCAAACACTTATCGAACGTTAGGACTACACCAAAAATATAGTTATGGATAACAGTAAAGTATGTACTTTTTTTAGATTCGTAAAAACCGTCACCAATTATACACTAGACTAGATTTAAGTCAGTTTATACATAAGGTCAGGGTTTTGGTGGGGACTTCAACAACGTCTTCTACGTCCTTGAGGGTCCCGTAACGTGACCCACATTCATACCGACCAACACCGAAAACCCGTTTATAGAATAGTATTTATGACTGGTCTTATAACGTCACACTACTGTCTCAATTTATGTAGTTGAACGAAAATGACTTTCTCTACACTAGTCACTTTATACACTCCTTTGCCGGGTCCCCTAGAAAGATCTATATGACCTAAGGTCACCAAATATTGGAAGTTCACTAATTTAAAGACGAAACTAAACGAAAGTAATGGTACTGAGTTCACTTACGGTTCTTGCTTCTTTCGATTTATTTTTCGTAGGGTCATTATGTAAAGGAAATATATTAATCCAAGAATTAATAGTGTTTTCAGATCCCGTACAATTTCTAAAAGTACATATAATAGAACCCAATTAGGATGCTCGTCTCAAGGTATATGTGACTTTTCAAGGTTCTTAGTTTCCTTCCATCGACGACGACGACGATTCAGCGAAGTCAGCACAGGCTGAGACACGCTGGGGTATCTACCGTCGGGTGGTCCGAGGGGGTAGGGGGCAGGACCTAAGAGGTCCGTTCTTATGACCTCACCCAACAGTAAAGGGAGAGGTCACGTACTTTCACTTTTCACTTTCACTTCAGCAAGTCAGCACAGACTGAGAATCGCTGGGGTACCTGACGTCGGATGGTCCGAGGAGACAGGTACCCTAAAAGGTCCGTTCTCATGACCTCATCCCACGGTAACGAAAGACACTATCTTTCCATCTTTATTAGGGTTTATCGTACTTGGTTCTACTCATTTCAAAGTTTCCATAAACAACTATTAATTGACAACCGTCCGAACCATTCCGACTCCAGTTCAAATATTCAGACGGTTCTCTTTATTGGTTCTCGACTAACGGACTAAAAGAGGTCAAATACCAATATTATTTTCTTTTCGTAAAATTAGTAGTATCACTTGCGTACTAGATTCGAAACGGTACTTCGAAATCAACACATATAAAGATTTCGGGTAAGCCTTACACATTGATAGAGTTTCCACAAGACAGAACTATGACTAACGATGTTATAACCTATGTAAAACTAAGGGACGATAATGGAGAAGTCTTACTTGTATCCAGGGATGGTGCCATCTGTTCTTATCAATAGTTTTACGTTTCCCTGTCATTTTTGTCGAAAACTAAAGTTAATTCAATCCTATTATGAACTACTATATATTCGTACAAAAAGAATGGGATCTCTATTTTTTCTTGGAGACTTATTCCCTCCCTTTTCCATTTTAAATGACTAATGGGTAGGACTAATTAAATATATGTACTACCGGAACTTTTAACAGACGGTACTTGTACTTAGTAAGGGAAAGGGTCCCACTACACTTCTTTACAGGTTCAATTCTGTGTTTTGACTTCTCTACGTTCTTTTAAGGACTGTTGTAACTTGTGCACATGAGTCGCGGACGGGACTCGGTTGTGTCGAGTCCAGTATTGTCTGACACTTAGACTTGTGGAGGGAGGGTACCAGACCCCGTGAAAAAGCCCACCCCTTGGTTTGGGAACTGTCTTCGTTTAGTTTATGTACCGTACAATATTCCGTCACCCACGACACTTCGTCTTGTTTCGACCCTCACCCCGTGTCTGACGTCTTCCTACCCAATGTCAAAATTTATCTCTCTAGTCCTTTTCTGAGTCAACCTTTCAACTGTAAACGTGAATAATATAGTTTCGTCCTCGTGACTCTGTTCTCCTTCACCTCGGAAGTACCCCTCCCTCCTCTGTTCCCGTCTTCCGGATGCCGGTGTCCCTCGGACCGGACAACCTGTCTGGGTCCACCTTCCTGGTCCTCCACCGGAAAGGAGTTCAGTACACCGACCTTTCCCCGACCAGGTCTAAAGTGTGTCAATCCTGGAAATTGGTAGTACTACGTGGTTCCCCTCCGTTCCTCTGGTCAATCCTGAATCGAGATCGTTAAATCGGTTCTACCACCACTACCACCCCTCGTTCCATCCTCTCTCCTCCTCCTTTCTAACGAAATCTTGGTGACCTGACCTATACCTGTCTGTCTTTCTCTCCGTAGTTCGTCCCGAGGGGACAAACCTAGACTCGGGACCTTCCTTCCACGTCAATAACAAATACCTCTACCTTCCCGGTACAAAATTACCTTCTCGTCCTAAGGTCAACACTCGTACACTTCAAACCAAACGGACAACCAGTAAATTAATCTATCACCCCTAGAGAACAAATATTTTTGTTTTTGGATGACCCACCAATATTATAGGAACCGTTATGTTTGAAATTTTTTATAATAAACCTGACACTGAATTTAATTGGACTGGTCGTCCGACAGTACTCCGAAAAGGTCCAGGGATATACAAACAGGAGGATCCCTTCGAGACGAAAGGTGCCTTCCTAGGAAACCGTCGTAGGTCCTTTCCAACATAATAATAATAATTCGAAGAGATGTCTACAAATCCCAAAAGGTCCACCGTGATCCGATTTCTTGGTCGGACGGTTCCGTCCTCTGTATTCTCTACACCCAAATTAGGGACCCAGCCCTTCTACGGGATCTCCTCCCGTACCGTTAAGTGAGGTCATGAGAACCGACCTCTTAGAGTACCTGTCTCCTCGGACCCTCCGATGTCAGGTACCCCAGTGTCTCTCAGTCTGTGCTGACTCGTGTCGGGTCGGGTCCCTACGAATAAACGTGTGTCCAAATCTTTGGTGTCAACACTTCGACCCCTCGAAACTAAAGTCACTCGTGTCGGAGGAGATAGAAGTTTTTTAATTTTGCCTTTCCCTCTTTTCCCGTGGTGTGTTACCTCTTTATTTTGATTACCTCTACATTTTAAAACTACGACGATAAGTAAAGTGTCAGGTTCGTTAATAAGACAACAAACATAATTACATCCAACAACACCCACTCCAACGTACTAGGTAGTAACTTAGGAACACTGATACTAAACAGGTGTTACGTTGTTCTTAACAAGTGTACATAATTCTATTTCAGATTCTGTAATTAAGAGATTTCATTTATAAAAGATTTGTGAGATTGAATTAGAACCTTTCAAAATTCTCGAGATTCCACATACACATACACGAGTACTTTTAGTAACGATTCTTAAATTGCTAAACGTAACTATACATTTACAGATAATAATTTCGTATGAATCATTGATACGGAAATATAATGTAACGTTTACTTGTAATTCAGGTCTAATAACATAGTGACACTGAAAACGTATTAATTCAAAAAAATCTTTTCAAACATCAACGGATTTAGAATAGATTTTGAGGACTTTAATCATATCAGAACAAGATACACTTTTCTAATTACAAGTTCTCAAGATATTAACGCTAATTCCACCTCGTAGTTTACCTAGTACCTCTACCTCACGTTCTCAATTTATAAAGTCACTTCTAAAGGTTTATTATAATTTACGGTTCCTAAAAAGATTTTAAGTTTCGGTATTTCTTTCGTCACACGACTTCTATATGTCCGGTTTACTGGTTACTGATGGAGGTTGTCGGTCCGTTGTTTTATAAATTAACTTTTTAATTTTTAGGAAACAAGGATCTCTTTTAGGTTTCTTACTCGGTCCCAATATCGTGTCACCATTTCTTAGACGGACGGTTACGTCCTCTGAACCCAATCTAGGGACCCAGACCTTTTAGGGGACCTCATCTTTTACCGTTGGGTGACGTTAGAACGGACCTCTTAGGGAACCTGTATCCTCGGACCAGCCGATGTCAGGCACCCCAGTGTTTCTCAACCTGTGATGACTCGTACGTGTGTGTGTATCGATTTATCAAGAATGACTAGGTCCCCAGTGTACTCAACGGGAGTTTCAGAAACATAACTATCTCCTTTCTAGAATCCCAGAACTAAGACAAGAAGGTTGGACCTTTATAAATGTAATATTATTAAAGAGGAAGAGGTATTCCGACGTCACGGACACCTGTTAATTTGTAAGAAATTAATCAGTTTTTTTGTTCATGATTGTGAACCTTTTTATATGGGTTTTGTTTTAACATTTGTTTAATAATTTTAATTTAGGAACCATTATCGGAGGTCTTTACATCAGGATCCTCGATGTTTTTCAGGATGTTTTTCTGTGCAGTTCGGAAAAAATCATGGAAATCATGACTCTGTAGGTTGTGTTCTGTCTTTTACTTTGATAAAACTTACCTGACGAACACTTTAAACAACTGCCCAGATAAGGGAAAGATTTGTCTTCCTTGTCTTGCATTAAAGAAACTGCCGTTATACTCCTTCCAGTTATTGAGAGGGGTGACTCTGCCTCTACTGACACAGGTGTCATATGGTCCCACGATCAGTCAGATTGAGTGACACTGGAATACCT
This sequence comes from Capra ibex, assembly GCA_006410555.1. Classification (NCBI taxonomy): domain Eukaryota; kingdom Metazoa; phylum Chordata; class Mammalia; order Artiodactyla; family Bovidae; genus Capra; species Capra ibex. Next base: position 46,224,657 of record SJYO01046538.1, read on the forward strand.
GACATCAGGACGGTCGAGGAGACAGGTACCTTAAGAGGTCTGTTGTGACGTCACCCATCGGTAAGGAAGAGGTCCCCAAGAAGGGTCACGTCCCTAACTTGGTGTAACTTCCGTCTAAGAAATGTTTGATTCGGTGGTCTCTTCGGGGTCCAATCAACAAACGATAATATTGTAGTATCAACACTCCAAGTCTTTGACCCAGAGTCTGTGACGTAACACTCTCACTGACAACGACCTTCTTTTACCCAACGTCAGTCTCGTCACTGAGTTGAAGGTCAGGTATTCTTAGGGACCTCCGAATTACTTGTTCGACTCCTGACCCAGATAACGGAGGGACTGGTAAGGGGGAAGTCTAGAATTAAATAACTGATCGGTCAATTATTACGTCTTGAAAAATGAGTAATAATAACGACTCAGTGAGCAGAAGTACGTTTGGTTCATCAACACAAAGAAAAGAACTCTGTATCAACTAAATGTTCCAACACAATTAAAGTCCACATGTTGTTTTATTAAATCATCATGTCTGTATATATAGAAAAAAAAGTCTAAAAAAGTGGAATATCCAATAATGTTTTATAACTTATATCAAGGGACACAACATATCATCCAAGAACAACTAATAGATAAAATATATACCATCACACATAAAACTTCTTCCGTTACCGTGGGATGAGGTTATGAGAACGGACCTTTTAGAGTACCTGCCTCCTCGGACCATCCAACGTCAGGTACCCTTGTGCTTCACAGCCTGTGCTGACTCGTTGAAGTGAAAGTGAAAAGTGAAAGTACGTAACCTCTTCCTTTACCGTTGGGTGAGGTCACAAGAACGGACGTCTTAGGGTCCCTACCCCCTCGGACCACCCGACGGCAGATACCCCAGCGTGTCTCAGCCTGTGCTGACTTCGCTGAATTGTCGTCGTCGTCGCACATAAAACAACAACCAAGTCAACGAGTCAGTACAGACTAAGAGACGTTGGGGTCCCTGACGTCATACGGTCCCAGGGGACAGAAAGTGATAGAGGACCCCAAACGAGTTTGAGTACAGGTAACTCAACTACTACGGTAGGTTGGTAGAGTAGGAAAAATGGGGGAAGAGGAGGACGGGAGTTACAAAGGGTCATAGTCCCAGAAAAGGTTACTCAGCTAAGAGGCGAAATCCACCGGTCTCATAACCTCGAAGTCGTAGTCAGAAAGGTTACTTACAAGTCCCAACTAAAGGAAATCCTAACTGATCAAACTAGAACGACAGGTTTCTTGAGAGTTCTCAGAAGAGGTCGTGGTATCAAGCTTTCGTAGTGAAGAAGTCACGAGTCGGAAAAAATACCAAGTTGAGAGTGTAGACATGTACTGATGACTTTTTTGGTATCGAAACTGACAGGTCTGGAAACAACCTTTTTATTACAGAGACGAAAAATTATGTGAGAGATTCAAACATCATACATATAAAACTTAGATTTTTTACTATGTTGACTTGAATACGTGTTTTATATTTCGCTGAGTGTCTGTACCCTTTCTTTTAACACCAATGGTTTCCACTTTCCTCCCATATTTAATCCTTAGACTCTAATTTTATAGACGATAACACAAAGAAGTTGTCGGTAAAAGGACACAGTCTTTAACAAAGTCCAGAGGTCGTGACACCAAATCGTTTCCCGTCAGTCAGGTCAACAGAATGTGTGTTGTGTGTGATAAAAACCCCCCACTCTTCATCTAAATAATTATATTCTTGTGAATATTCTCTACATTCGTCATTTCTCTTCCCTAAGACGGTTCGATAAAAAATTCAGGAAACATCTGACCCACGACTATCGGGGTATGACGATACACAAATTGCAAACAAATAATCATATCTAAAAGAAGGAAAGAAGAGAGAAAACGAACTTAAGGATAGCGACGTATTGGTCTGTCGAGGGACAAGTCAATGGGTAAGTCAAGTACGTAAGTAAGTTAGTATATGTGAAATATGACACTTCAACGTCCGTGATTCGATACACACTCCTTACTTTCCCTTTAATTGACAAGAGTATCTGGAAGTCTACTTACTCTATCTGTCTACAATTAAGTTAATTGATTGTCACAATACTTATAGTAATCAAGATGTAAACGACAAAATTCATCTATGGTCGTGAACAACCTTTAAACAGTTTTTCTCCACCATTCGTATCTGACCTCTTAAGTAAGTACTCATTTACGTATCAACGACGTTGTATATAAAAGAAACGAACCTTTTTCAACGCTAAAGTAACAAGAGACGAAACGAGAACTTTTAACTCTAACCGTCCTTGTATCGTAATAACACGTAAGTAGTGTACATCGTTCAAAACAAACCTTGATCACAAAGAATGTTTTTTACAAAATTTCAACTTTACAACCTTAAAAATTCCTTTTACTTTCTTCTGGACGTGAAACTACTAATAGTATGTATCACTTGGACGTAAAGAAAATATGACCGAAAACGGACCTTTCTTGAGAAAAGGTGGAGGTGACCCCTCTGTAATAAGACTGAACGGAGAACTGTGAAGATTTCCATCAAGCATTTTGTACGTCGCGCTACACCAACCGCCACGTCTTAAAGACCCCGTCCAGGTTAGTAACACGGGTTTCCCATCTTTTTGTTTACGAAGTCCTTTCGAATAAAAGGACGAAAAGACAGTCGGTACGTCAGACGGGGTTGGAACACCCACCCGTGTCACTTACCAGACCCACTTGTTATTTTTATATCTACGAGTCTCCCGTCGATCCGGTCTTTGTACGACCCAAGTACCGGAATCGTAAGTTTCCACCGATCTTGCTATCGTAAACCAGAAGTCGTAAATGATGTATGCCTTAACCTCCGAGTCTATAAAAAAAATGAAAAGATTCTGGTAAGGAGGGGACACCGAGTCGTCATTTCTTAGGAGGACGTTACGTTCTCTATATCGTCCTCGACGTTCAAGTTAGGGACCCAGTTCTTCTAAGGGACCTTTTCTTTTATCGTTGGATGAGGTCATAAGAACGGACCTTTTAGGGGACCTGTCTCCTCCGACCACCCGATGTCAGGTACCCCAACGTTTCTCAACCTGTACTGAATCACTGGTTTGTTCTGGTATCTAATATTGGGTATAGAGAATAACTGGTGCCGGGACATGAGACAGACATAGATTAAAATACTTACTTAATATATTACACGAGAAACTCTTTTAATAAAACGAGACCTCAACATACTACCCGACTATGCGTTCCCCTCTGTGATTATAGAAGGTTTTTGACTCGAGGATCCTCCAAGGTCTATGCCCCGGTCCGTGTATATACATAACGGACTTCTGTTACATTCAGTACAACTCATTTACAGGTAAGAACGATTTATCGTCTACAGACGGGAATACTTACTCGTCTGTGTGTAAGTCACACTGGATCATTCACTTTCGTAGTAGGAGACTTTAAGGTCCTTTCTTCCGACACTTCATCGATGTAAGGGAACTTCGATAGCTCAACATCGGATATCTTAAAAGAACACAAGTTTTATAATTTCATTCGGTCTTTTCGGAGTTCCGGGGTCTTAATGCCGTCCTTCCCGTTGGGAACACTCCTACGAGGATATTTATAATTAGTCCTCGCTGGACCCTACACCCCGGTCCTACTTACGATAGAGACCCGGGGGGTCCCGGACCGTTGACAGAGGAATCTCGACAGTAACGAAGAGAAGTCATTTTGTGTGTGTGGTCAGTAGGAGTCGAAACTGTTTGTCTACTGTACCGTCCTGGTCCCGGAGACGTTAGATCCCGTCCCGGTCCACTCTCCCACAGTGAGCATTTCCTTTAGGTGGTACTCATAAGTGACCTTCCTGACTACAACTTCGACTTCGAGGTTATGAAACCAGTGGTCTATACTTCTTAACTGAGTGACCCTTTCTGGGACTATGACCCTTTCTGACTTCCGTCCCCCTCTTCCCCGAGTACCTCCTACTCTACCAATGTACCGTAATGGTTGAGTTATCTGTACTTAAACTCGTTTGAGTCCCTCTAGCACTTTGTGTCCCTTCGGACCGTACGACGTCAGGTACTCCAACGTTTCTCAATCTGTGCTGAATCCCTGATTTGTTGTTGTTGTCTCTGGGTTCTGTCGGAGGAATCTTTAACAGAAGGAGTCCTGTAGGAGACTTGTAGACCTCATCGCCTGAACCGGAAATGACCGGGATACTTGTGTATTTACTGGTCCTAGGTCAAGACAAAAGTAACCTTTATATCCTCTCCCGAGTCCACTCATTCTGACAGACCCTTTTAATGTCTGGAATCGTGAGAAACTCTACAAATGAGTCTTTCGAGTCACTGAATGTGACATAATGAATCTTTATATACCGATTTAGTGTATCAAAGTACTTAAATCAAAACGTTCACTCAAAAAGATCTGAAGGTGAAGGAATAGACACACCGTTCTCCCAACCCCACTTATTTTTCACTTTCGATCAACATTACTATAAAGACACATCATTGTGTTAAAGATTCCTCCGACAGAACCCAGAGACAACAACAACAAATCAGGGATTCAGTACAGACTGAGAAACGTTGGAGTACCTGACGTCGTACGGTCCGAAGGGACACGAAGTGCTAGAGGGACTCAAACAAGTCTAAGTACAGATAACTCAACCATCACGGTACATTGGTAGAGTAGGAGGTACTCGGGGAAGAGGGGGACGGAAGTCAGAAAGGGTCATAGTCCCAGAAAGGGTTACTCAGTTAAGAAGTGTAGACCACTGGTTTCATAACCTCGAAGTCGAAGTCGTAGTCAGGAAGATTACTTATAAGTACCACCTAAAGGAAATGCTCACTAACCAAACTAGAGGAACGACAGGAACGACAAGTAGATCTCTGAGATCAAGAAGGAGCGAAAGACGACAACCCACCATAGTAGACGTATGGATTCCAATGACTATAAAGAGATAACATCATAAGTCTAATAGAAACACCCAAGTCCTTACCGACGATCACACACGTAGACAGATAGGAATAAATAGTGGGACTAACGTAGAAGAACTGATCGAGATAGACCTCTATCTACACTGTTTAATTTAGTAGACCGTAAAACGGAAGAATCAGAAGAGTCTTGTACATGGGAGAAGAGTAGTCTCCTTTGTTTCCGTCTCCCGAATTAAAGGTTTTTACAAGATAAACCTGTGTTTACACTTTACGACCCGAGCTACTTCGTGTTCGACCTTAGTTCTAACGGTCCTCTTTATAGTTATTGGAGTCTATACGTTTACTATGGGGGGAATACCGTCTTTGACTTCTCCTTGATTTCTCGGAGAACTACTTTCTCCTCTTACTTTTACAACCAAATCTTGAGTTGTAAGTTTTTTGATTCTAGTACCGTAGACCGGGGTAGTAAAGGACCGTTTATTTACCCCTTTGTTACCTTTGTGACTGTCTGATATAAAAGAACCCGAGGTTTTAGTGACGTCTACCACTAACGTCGGTACTTTAATTTTCCTCGAACGAGTAACCTTCTTTTCGATATTGTTTAGATCTGTCGTATAATTTTTCGTCTCTGTAATGAAACGGTTGTTTACAGGTGGCTCAACTTTGATACCAAAAAAGTTATCAATACATACCTACACTCTCACCCTGACACTTCTTTCGACTCGTGGTTTCTTAACTACGAAAACTCGACACCACAACCTCTTCTGAGAACTCTCAGGGAACCTGACGTCCCTCTAGGTTGGTCAGGTAGGATTTCCTTTAGTCAGAACTTATAAGTGACCCTCCTGACTACGAATTCGACTTTGGAGTCATGAAACCGGTGGACTACGTTACTTGACTGAGTGACCTTTTCTGGGACTATGACCCTTTCTGACTTCCGTCCTCTTCCCTTACTGTCTCCTACTCTACCAACCTACCGTAGTGGTTGAACTACCTGAACTGAAACTCGTTCGAGACCCTCAACCACTGTTTGTCCCTTCGGACCACACGACGTCAGGTGACCCAGGGTTTCTCAGTGTGCACTGACTCGTTACCTTGATTGACTTGTGTTTAACCTGAAGTAAAGTCCGTAGACACCCTTTTCCTTAAAAATGGAAGTGAAAGAAACTCCAATTAAAGGTTTGGTACTCCCTACTTGGGTGGTTGATATTTCCGTAGTCTAAAAAGTATTACTTCGGAGTAAAAGACAGATGAAGAGTCTCTTTACCTTTACCAAAGTTACATATAAATGGACTTACACATTTTATTTCTCGACCAAGAAAAAGGTATTGACTAACAAAACGATATTTTCTGAGGAACATATCAGGTCTCCAGATAATATTTCACATTCTTCACAACGGTCAACGTTTTACCTATATTGAACCGTTTTTCTTTTTCGTTTAGTTTGACTTCCTATCATATACTATACCAGTCACACTAATAATACTTTGTAGTTTGGTTTGGTCGTTTAACTGAACCGATGTCCAAGTAAACAAGTCCGTTTTACCAACTGGTTCACGGTCACCAGAGGGACGAGGACACGTCTCCTTTCTGGGGTGACTCAAGCTAATTGGACAAGACTTTCCCAGATCAAATTGCTATCAAGTTTTAAGCACAAATTTAAACGGGTACTAATTTTTCATCGAGTCAGCCATTTCTCAGACGGACGTTACGTCCTCTGGACCCAAGCTAGGGACCCAGACCTTCTAGGGGACCTCTTCCTTTACTGTTGGGTGCGGTCATAAGAACGGACCTCTTAGGGTGCCTGTCTCCTCAGACCGTTCGATGTCAGGTACCCCACCGTTCTCATTCTGTACTGAATCGTTGATTTGGTGGTGGTGGTCGTTTTAATTAATGAAATCCAGGTTTTAACACGAAGTGTGATGGAACTTATTGTACATTCATCTCGTTTGAGGTCCTCTATCACCACCTGTCTCCTTAGACCGTATGACATCAGGAACCACAACTTTTCTCAACATGTGTTGAATCACTTACTTGTTGTCAAAAAGGTAGTACGACCAGTGAAATTAAGTAATCAGACAGAGGAACACCAACTTTTAATTCCAATACACCGTACAGTTTCCAAGTACCAAAACTTTAGATACCTTTATTATACAATAACCTTATAATCTCTTTATATTACGTAACAACAACCCCAGAAAATTTATTGTAAAGATCTTTCTCGTCAGTAAATTTCATAAAAACTCTTCTCGTCAAAACTCCAAGAAAAGTTGACAAAGGAAGAGAGGTGAGCTTTTCTAAAGATAATAATATGGAATTGGTACGTTCTGGTATTTAGATAGTATGACTGGTGATCGGATATACTTGGTAAGTCCGTGTAGTAAAAAGAAACACGGGATTCGGTACTTTTATTGACTACGCCACCGTGACCTTAACTACTTGAGGGTTCGGATTGTGTCAGAAGACGCACTGAGGGACATGGAAGTAAAGTAAACTACCTTCTTTGGGACCCCCACTTATCCTCATCCATTAATGGTTTTTATTATGGTCTGGGTAAATTCATTAAAAGGTCTTTTTACAACTTTACATTTTACAGATCACTTTTGTACTAATTCTTCCTTTGTTTTAGATACCTAAAGTTCAACGGTACCCTCGTGAGTGTCGGGGGAGATCACTCGTCTATGCACCCACTAGGTAATTCAGAAAAAAATTATCTTATATTTTGACGTAACCAGTACAACTGAGTGTCAAACAAGGACAAGAACGATTAAAAACGTATAAAATGGTACGAAAAAGGGTATCCGAAACTTGGTCTCACAAAAGGTACCGTGAACCCCAAGAAAAGGTTCAGAGAGTTACATAAAGTACACAATTCCCAACACTCGTGGTCGTGTAGACAATCCAAAAAGGGTCTGGGTGTAGGGGTCCCATCCTTTCCTTGTCCCTGGACACCCCTGGGGATTCACTCAAGGAACACAATAACAAAACCAAAAAACGAGAAAACGAGTATATAATTCTTTATTATATTTGAGTCATTCTGCCAAAGGACGAGACATTATATCTTTCAAACACACGTCTAACTAGTAAATAGTTTATGTATAATGTCTCTTTCAATTTACTGTAACATCTCTCTCAACCTAATTCCATCGACCTTGAGTCGGAAGATCGTGACTCGGTACCGAAAGATATGACACCCTCGAAGACATGAAAATACCTCCCTCCATATAACCCCCCTCCATAAATACCACCCTACATATAACTCCCCTTCTATTTTCTTCAGTTCAACAAAAAGAAGACAATATTTACAATACTTTACACGTAACATAAAATTTAGAGAAACTTTTTATATCCATTAGTTACATTATCTTTATACACTAATAAAAGGTTGTCTGTAACTACATCGATACTAATGACGACCCTATCAGTATAAGGATCCGAGACACAAAAAAATCACGACCGGTAACTTGTCCAACGACTGTGTAATAATCAATTAAAAACAGTTTTTATGAATCAAAGACAATAAAAGTACTAGTACAAACGTCGAATAAGGAGTGTATACAGAAAATGTGTAAAGAGACTAATAGTCTCCTTTTCTACGAGTCAGTCTACTGTTTATATGAACATTTTTCTATTTATATATGTGTCATTGGAAACCGAAAGAGGAATTTCATTACCTTTCCTTTTATAATCCCGGTATTTCAATATAAATATTGAAACTCATAATATTACGTCTTAAAATTTTTCATCGACGGACTGTTACAACGGATATTATTACCATCACTTTTAAAGTTGTTTCTCTTAGGGAGGACAATTTGTAAAACTCTTAAGGTGAGTAACTAAAATTAACGTTTCTCTAGACTACTGATGTTTTTTTTTTTTTTCTTTTGACTTAAGTCTACGAGACGAAAGGTATAAATGTAAATTACTAAGGTAGAAGTAATGCCAGAGGAAAGAAAGAGAGTTGGGGAGAAGACGGGTGGTCTGTGACGCACCTGGAGTCACGTCGTATTGCCGAACGTCAACCAGTTCCAGTTTTCGAACTTACCTCTTTCGGGGGTAGGTCATAAAAAGTTCATGTATCGGTCGTACCTGGTCGAGGTCTGGTAGTAACTGATACGACTGTTGACGGTTGTCCTCGACTGAAAAGTGACGTTCTTCAGTTCTGAAAGTTGAGGGGTTCCACTCATTAGTCTCATTAATCTGTAGTACTCGAAAACAGGGGTGTCCAGTGTTACCGAACGGTGTCTACGTACTCTTAGATACGGGTATTGTGGGTCCAGTGTTAGACTCTATGAAAAAGAACCTCGTTTCTGGTTTTAGAAACGGGTTTCGGTATTCACTAGACTTCAAGGGAGGGTAGGGGTCTGAGTCGACCCGTTGACTCGTCATTTTCGGAGAATTTCTCCGGGGACCTCCCGAGTCATGAGTGGGCGGTGTTTCCCGTCCCTGTAGAGTTAGGACACCATAGAACCCTTCGTAACGATTGTTGTTGTACCGAATGAATAGACCTCCACTAATAAACCACTCTAGGAAAAAGGATGTGACTTACACTAATCACAGAACCGATTTATATTTCATCCCTTTTTACAACCATAGTGGTCAAGAAAGTGTGCTATTCACGATCATCAAATAAAATGTATAGAAAAGAAGAAACCTTTTAAAAATAAAAACTAAAAAATAAAAGAAGGAAACTTTATGGAGTAAAACAACCTTACACGTTGGACGGACGTACTTCGTACTTTGACGAACCAAAAGACCTCCGACCGGACCGCGAGGAGACTAGTCCGTAGACCCCTAACCTTACTCGTCTCTCACGATCCGTCCAGGAGTCTCAAGTCCGAACAGTGAGTTGTCGATACCCTGAATCCTTTAGTAAAAAAGACTCAGAAGTTCCGATTCCGTGATTGAGACGATCTTGGATTAACGTGGTATGGATATTTACCGTACTTCATTTACGATGAATAAACGTAGAGAGACCAAATAACTTAAATATCAATCACGATCACCCAAATCACGAATGACAATCAACTAACGATTGATCTAACGATTAATCTATAACGGTTTATCTAGTGACTTGATTTTAAGATACAAGGGTCTTCTTACTCTTTCGACGGAGTCCCTTTCATAACAAGTACCTAAGAGACTGGTCCCTTTTGTTCCGTTTCTATCTCATCGCAACTTTGGTTGGTGATTGTTCCGGTATTTTGTTTCGATGGGTCACTCGGTCCCTCGTTTGAGTATGTGTCTTCGTCTTCCAGATAAGGTCTTGGACCTGTACTGACTCTAGTGGTTTCCTAAGGGTGGACCTTCCGGTCACAGATAAACATACACCAATGAGTTAACAATCGGGAAAGTATATTTATGTATTTTATCGTAGTGGTGATGGTGGTTGTCCATAAGTTTACGTATAAATTAACTCCGATCCCCTTTTCTACCTTTCTCTTTTCTGAATATTTGAACTATTTGTGGATGATTTCTTCGTTTTATTTCCTGAAGTAATTTATATGTACGAGTTCAATAAACGTAAAGAATATACGACGACGACCTCTTAAAAATCGTGTTTGAATTAAATTGTTTAAGTGACGTCTGGATGTATAAAGGTCTACACGAATTAATTCCAACTCTACTCCGTTCGTTTATCACATCAGACTATGTGGAATTTTAAAAACGTGATCAAACAAGTCATAATAGTTATCTGTGTTTACTCGTACGTCTCGAAACTACAATGTGAACACACCTTCCTCACTTTTGGTGTTTCGGACCCAGGGAGCAACGACGACAAATCAACAATTCAGAACAGATTGAGAAACATTGGGGTGTCTGACATCGAGGGGTCCGAGGAGACAGGTACCTTAAAGGGTCCGTTCTTCTCACCTCGCCCAATGGTAAAGAAAGAAATCCCCTAGAAGGGTTGGGTCCCTAGTTTGGGTGTAGAGTACGTAACGTTCGTCTAAGAAATGTGACTGGGCCCCAGGGAGGAATCTACCGACGTTACACTTTGTCGTGTTCCCCTGACGTCATACCGTCCGTTCATCGAATCCTTAAAATATCCTGTCTAACCCCCGGTAGTCAGTTTAAAGTCGGAATAGAGTTCTGGGAGTATAAGAGTCTTCAATAGTCCTCTGGCTCACCACCACCAGTAGAACTCTCCTCTATATTGTTCGGACCCAAGAGTCACGTCGTCGGGAACACAACTAAAACTAAAGGTTCTCCCGACCCCTCCTCGTCACTCGGATCCTAGAACGAGCCCAGGACCTTGTAAAAAGGAAGTCGTAGAAATTCCAGAGACACAATGTCTATCAAAACCCCTATACTAATGTCCACCGATTTCGCCTTCAACACACTGACACAACTGAAATCCTTTGGTAAGGTAGTGGTATGATACTTACGAATTCCAGTAACTCCTTCCATCGTCACCGACCACTTCTGTCACTGGGTGTCCGATTTTATTAACTCTTTTCACCTCGGCACTTCGGACCAGCAACGATAGAAAGGACAAGGAAAAGTAAAGTCGGAGATTAAGAAGAAGTACAATAAGGATTACGAAAGAATACGTTTAAGAGATCCAATGAGTTTCCTTAAAACTTACCTCGGTGTATGTAAAACATGGAAATTCTTGGGAATTACCAAGAGTAAAATCGCTCTTTTTACATTTGTGTCAACACGTAAACGTATATTACTAAAGAAACGAGAAGTTAGTTACTTTCTTCTACAACTTATTAACGTAAAAATTCTACCTTAAAACTTTTTATGGATAATTTATAAATAATTTATAATTCGACTTTTCTAGAAGGTGGGGGATCTCTACAAAAGTTGTGTAAATTTTTTTACTACCAACTATAACTAAAGAACCGAGTGTAACGTGGGTGACCCGGACGTCACGTACCATTACTTACGTCAGATACACAAATGTTCGACCCTCCAACAGTCGTCTTCGTTTTCAGAATAACTTATCCCTCGGTATTACTCGTCACCGGTAACATTCAATGCTTCTTCGACGATGTCTAAGAACTACCGCCGGACTACCCCTGTTGAATTCTCACACTTTTTGTGTCCGTAGAAATGTCTAAATTACAGTGAAGGTAAGAGACGAGGGGGGCACGGGACTTAGAGACAAATGCTCCCTGACAAAGGAAAGGTGGAAGTACACACGAGGTGGAAAAGACTTTTAGGAGGAGGTCCACGAGATATTAGGGTGTCACCCCAAAGTCGTCGTAGAAGTCGTATTTGTTCGTTAGAACGTCTCGACTCCGTTGGAGAGAGGACAGTGAATACGTAACATGACTCCTCACCCAAAACGACTTCTCGGTGAGACATTAACAGAGCCTAAACAGATTTGGCTTCTGAGTGAAGTCCGTACTTCTTCCGACTAATGACGGTAAAGAAATCAAAGGTTTGTCTCATTGGGTAAATCATATTCATGCATAGGGGTTCTTTGAAATTTCTATACGATCCTTCACGGTCACAAAAATCGATTATGTATTTCACTTTCTTAAGAGATAAAACGTATTTACTTTGTAAAATTAGTGTAAAATAATTATCCTAGTGTTTGTCTAAAATCTAAGTTACATATTTAATGAGACCACAGATAAAAATACTGTTAAGAAAGAACTTGTAATAAAGACGTCTTTACTACATTAACCTCAGGAGTCCTCTTTATACATTTGTAGTATGAACTTACTAAATCCCTGTTAAACGAGTAAAAGACTATTTTCTTTTTTTTACCAATTACTACTACACTGAACTGTAATTTCATATATAAAAATTTGTCAACCCTCAGGAGGATTTCTACTAGGATAACGTTTCAATTTTATATTTTATATGAAGATTTTCTCAGAGAGATACGAAATTTATTTCTCCTCATTTTCTTGATAAAACCCCTCCGTCCAATCACCCCCAGTTTCATCCACAGTGGAAAGAGTATGAACAGAAAGTCTACCTTGGGGTCACTCGACCACCCAACCTTCTTGGTTACTTTGTGTGTGAATGACCCCTCCAAGAGTCGGACTACGAGTTTTTACATGAACACCTAATCTCCCCTTGACGTAACTAAGAGTTATAATGACGTTGACACTACGACTGGCCTTACTTACCACTAAAGGTATATTAAAGGGACACGTTTGACATTAAAAAAACAACGAATTTGATACATGGAATCCGTCTGTAACCTGTACTGTCATGTTATTTCTCTTATTTAATTTCATACGGGATCGTTGAATTTTCATATTCGACACTACACATATCACAGTAATTAGTCCTCGGATTTTATAATCCATCGATTAAAACAAATGGCCACTTATTGATTCGTACAGACAAGATAAAAAGATGATTCTGTTTTATCCTTACTTACAAAGAGTAAGTGACTTTCACTTTATATTCTGAAGAATTTCAATTAAGTCAATTATTCTACTGGTGGGCTACTGAGTGGACCCTAATAAATGACTGAAAGAATTTGAAGTTCGACTAAAGAACTTACCGGTGTATCCCCTTTGGTCTGTTCCGGAACTCAGGTACTTTCTCTTATGTCTCTTGTGTTTTAAGAGGTACGTCGACTTCCAGAGTCTTCCGATGTTTGGGGTTTTTTCACTTACTCCTGTCTAGAAGATCAATCGTGAGACTTATCTTTTTTTTTTTTTTAGAGGGACTTTTGCGTACAGACGTCTGGACGAGAATGTCTAAACCACGGGTTTAACTGTATTGAACCTACGAGGAATTTAACCAATTGAACCGGTGACCAACCGTCGTGGTTACCGAGTAGGATTCTATTGTACTATAAGAGTGACCTCTGGACGGGAGGGGGAAGTGTGTTCAGAGTGTTCTAAGGATGTTTATTTTACGATGGTTTGTACTTGAGTGTTAGGTCCCAATATGTTGTGGTCTCCTGTGTCAACTCTCCGTCTTCTTTGTGGTTTCTCATCTAGGTTACGGATTTTTAGAGTCTAATACCTATACAATTTTTGTATTTTATTTATACACTCGACGAGTTTTTTAATTTTGACCTTGAGTTTGTACTCTTAGAAGGACAATTGTTTCTTCAGATACTAAATGGTTTCTTGGTTTACTTACGAATCTTTACTTATATGATAGTATATATAGTTATATAATCTTTATATATCTTATATAACGATTTAAGAAATAACTATATTTATATATATAAGAAATAACTATGTTTATATAGTTATAATCTTTACTTATATAACAGTAATCGTTACTGTCATAATGAGTCAAATTTTGAAACCCTAGTGTATAATCACCTTTTCCACACATTTAATTTATTGTGTGTTTTACTTACCTCTTTTTGTTTTACCCTGGATTCTTTCACCACCGTAACTTCTCAGTACACTTATTCTAGTTTGTACACACACTAACTTCAAAGTCTTCTTTTCTAAACTCCATATTATTAATTTTTCTCCGTCATGAGTTTTATCGACTCTTTAAAGGTCTAACTCTTTTATAATTTTATGGTTCGATTTTCATTTATTTATTTTCATTTAGGCATAGATCTGTGGGTCCACTTTAGTTTCTTGTGATTTCTCTTACAAATTTCCTCCTCTTTCCTTTCCTTCTGAGAAATTTCCTTTCTGTCGGTCTGTCGACTGGAAGGGACTGGTCGGGTCTCGAGTCGGGTGTCTCCCACCTCGTACGGGGAATGTCCCGTCTTCGCTATATAGACAGTCTGAGGGTCACAAATGGTTCGACTATAAAATTCTTCACCCTATTTTAATTCTAGATCTGTTTGTTGTGACCTCTTTAAATGGTCGTCGTCTGAGGTGTTTTCCCTAAAAAAAAAATTCGTTTGGTATAAAAAAATTAGCGTCCGGTGATCTTTCAAGACATCGTAGACACTCTAAATAAATTTGTCAACGATCCTTCTTAAACAAAAGAGTCATTTGTGTCGTTTGGAATCTGTTTCAAAAAAACTAGCTCAGAAACCGCCGCAATCGTAATTGTGTACTCTGGTAAACGAAGTGACACTACCAGAGATTCAACTGGCTAATATGGTCGTTGAGCAGTTGGGTAATTGATAACGTTACAATGGTGTGAATTCGTAAAATTTTGAAGTACTAGGACAAAAACGATAACAAACTTTAATTCTGAATTTTTTTTTTTTTTTTTTGGGAGTGCATTGGTTCTGATAAAAACTGTTTTGTTTTATTACATCTTTAGATTTACAAGAGGGGGATGTCGAAAATTCTACTTTAATGTGTTTTCCCTAAAAATTCTTACTAAAAGTCTTACTTTCTTTCACTATAATGTTCCTTCCAAAGTCTTCGTCCTTCTTTATAACTCCTTTTTTTAACATTTGTATCTCCACCTTTTGTACATGACTATTGCATACTGATATACAAACTTCGACTTCACATTCTTTCGTCAGTCTAGGATAATTCTTACTACTGACACCAAATGTTTCCGTGATTTTCTGACGAATCTTTATTTTTATAACAACTTTAAATTTGAACAAAAGATTTATAAATAATCTTAATTTAACGAATTTCACATATATAACTTTAAGTACATTGGGAATTTTTTAATAAAGTTAAGTCGTCTCCCTTCTTTCCTTTTTACCCTAAAATTTTTGAATCAATTACGTTTTCTTCTATCTCGTACTCTAACTTTTTCTTCTCTTTCGTTGTTCAGACTCTATTTTTACACACTTGTTAGTACGTGTTATTTTCACTGTTTTTATTGGTAAATCTAGGTCTAGATGTAGAACAAACATGTTCACCTTTATAACTTTCGTTTCTTAATGGTCGATTTATAGTGTTTCAGTCGTTTAAAATTTCCAAAAAAATCCACCTGATTCTAGTGACAATGATACATTACTATGATGAATTAAAGTGGTCTCTTTTAATTGTTAGGATTTGTACATACGAAGGTTATTTTTACTGATCTTTATATATATCTTTTTTAAACTGTCTTGACTTTCTTCTTTAAGTGTTTAGTTGGTACTATTCTTATAGACAAACATTAACCATTAGTTTACTTGTTTTTAATCATTCTTGTATCTTATAAAAGTTTAATTCAATTGTCGAACTAAACAACCCTTGTATTTTAATATCTTGTGTATTAAAAGAGTTCGTGAACACCACGTAAAGACGTTTGACTAAAAGGGTTACAAGGTATTTCGTTTTAAGTTTTTGAAAGTCACATCAAAAATAGGATACCTGTCAAAGAGACTATCGTTACGTTAATCCAATCTTTACTTATTATCTTTCGACTTTTTATATATACTCAATTAAGTTTTGGCGGTAACTTTTCTAACCTTTGTTCCTTTATTTCTAATATAATGGTATCTTTTACACCAACAGTTGTTTCTTTTGGATTCTCTTGTTTGTCTTTATAATAACTTTAATTACTCTCGAATCATTCTGATGAATGACTCAGCATCTTATTGACTTAAGAATAGTTCTTACACAATATTCTTTCAGGATATTTTTGGTCAACGTTTTCGTTGTTTTAACATTACATAGAACTTTATTTCTATCGTTTTTATACGTTCTGAAACTAATTTTTTCTGAAATATTTTGAAATAATACTTTTAGTTCTTCTGGATTTATTTACCTCTGTAGTGTAACAACGGTACTTATCCTTTAGATTCGTAGAGAGGAGGCTTATTTAAAGAACTAAGGTAAATTACGGTTTGTTTACGATCTGTAAACAAATAATAAAAATTCATCACTGTTTTACCAAGATTTTGTATAAAACCTTTTCTTACCATGTATTTATCAATTCTGTTGATACTTCTACTTTTGTTCCACCCCTCTGGTCGGGATCGTCTGTACTTCTTCAGAATTACTATGGAGTCATTAATTATGTCGTACTGAATCGGTTTCCCGACTCGGTCATCTTGTCGTTTTGGGCTATTTCTCGAACCTTGAAAGTTTCATACGTTAAGACCCACTACTTTTGACATGACAGTGGTCAGGGAGAAAGAGGGGTTACTAATATTGTGAATTTCAACTGTGTCATAAAGAGGGGACGTTGAAAGGGTTGTTGAGTTTCAAGAATTTCGAGATAATATGTCATTCTGTTTGTCGTTTGTCGTTTGTCATTCTTAAAGATTTCGTTATGTGAGAGACTTTTTTTCACTTAAACCTTTAAGAGAATGTTTACAAATTTTGTCAACACTCTTTAAAAACACGGATCTTTACGTTAGAAATATTTAAAAACCTTTTTAACCTTTCGTTCTTTTCACTCTATATTAGTATTTAATCCGTCAAAACTTACTCAGACCACTGGTATCGCAACGTTTCAACTCGTGTTGACACTCTGGCTCGCACTCGTACTCGACAACTAGTACTCAATGTCATAAGACGTATTTCGTACCCGTTAACCCTTACTAGATATGATTATTTCCTAAAACTTCATTCTTAACAAATTGTAAAAGAGTCTAAGTCCCTCCATGAAATACTATAATAGATGGAATTATGTGTGATAAACGTAATACTAAAAAATTTCTAAAAAATCCAAACACTTACGTAACAATCACAATTTTTGTCTTGATATCACATGGAAAAAGGATATAATCGTATCGAAAATTTTCAAAGGAATTTTAAGTTTCAAAGAGTTATTTCTTGATTATGTGAATGTAAAAAGGAGATTCTATGGACGGTTTTATCGTCAGTACCCTTAATTTTATGAATAAACATTATGAATGACTATAAATTATGGTCCTTAATTAAACCACACGATCAGGACACAAATATTGTTTTATTGAAAGGTATGACTAGCGGGACACTAAGTCACCGTGGAAGATCGAACACTAGGGTTGTTTCAGCCCACAAAACACAAATCTACTTCGGACACACGAAGAGAGCCGTCGTCAGCGTCCCTAAAGGGGTCTATTTTGGTACACCGAATTAAGTCAGACTAAAAAACTTCGTTAAACTAAAAATTGCAAACAAAGAAGTTAAAATCCCACAAATCAAGGATAAAAAGTATAGAATGGGGTACGTGACGGTCACCGACACGAGTTTAAAAATTTATTTTGTAGTTAGAATTATTAAAAATCAAAAGGTTGAATGTTCTTATAAAACTACGGATTGTCGTGACCTTACTAATTGATAATTCAATTCTTCTAAAAAAAAAAAAAACGTCGTTTCGACACTCCACTGGACGTGATAAAAACTATTACGAAGTTGAATATATTTATGTATATATTAAACTTTGTCAATGATATATATACATATACATATATATAATCACTGACTACTAGAACAGTAACAATTGTTACTTTTGAACGATCCAAGATGTGTCTTGTTATCTGTTTGGTCATAAACAGGTATTTAATCTTCATGTATACATTAACTTTATATGTTACTTATTATCGTTGTCGAATGTCTTTGGAAAGATGAAACAGGTCTCTCCTGTAACCGTCATGTTTGTCGAATGGTTAGTCCAGGAGACCGAAAACAAGGTCAGTAATTTAACATAACTTGGTGTCTAAAATTATACAGGGGTTTATCAGTGAATGTACTACTATAATAACAATAAAGACAATAAATATTGTAGGTGATCTAAAGACCCCCTGTAACTGTTACCCAAAAGACAAGTGAAGGGGTTGTGTGTCCCGCACTGATTATCTCCTACACATTATTCACAAACAACTTACTTACCTACCACTTTTAGTAACCGTTTCGTGAAAGGGTACGTAATCGGGTAAATAATTAAAATTCTTATGAAACATAGTATAGAAGTAGTACCAAAACTTAGTCATAAAACAAAACTAAAATAAAAATTTAAATTCTGAAATTGTTTATTCCTTTACGGAGTATCGGTGTCATCGTTAAAGACTTTGAAAATCACTTTTTTTTTTTCCAGGTTTTTAACTTTTGGATAAAGAACAGTCAGTCTACCAAAACCAAAAACAGAAAACGAAAAAGAAAAAATTTAGTTCCGTCTGATGAGAACGGAGACATTTAAAATGCAAGGTCATACTGTGTACCGACTTAACGTTTGTCGTTATTCGACGAATTAACGTAACTTTACATTAAAATTACAGACAAGGATACTGGTGTTAAAACCTGGACGGACGAAAGAAGCGATACCAGGACATCTACTCGTTTCCAGAGACCAGCAGTCTTCTGGAGTAATCATACAAACATTCACAAGTCCACTCGACAAACTAAAGGGATGACAATGTACAAATGTTTAAATCGAATTATAGGGAACTTGACGTTATTTTACGAAAATGAAAAGACATGTAATAACTCTTACTACAATTCCACCAACACAAACAAAAGATCCTGGTCGCTGTGTCATCAGGAAAGGGTATTCTTCGTGGACGGCCAATGAGTCCAACACTACTCTCTGTGTCCCGTTGGTGTAAGACTTCGCCGAATAAGTGACCCAGGAGACGAGACGAGCCCCCTGTCATTCATCACCGTTCTCCTTGACGGAACTAGGGACGATTACATAAAGTCACAAAATACTCTTTAGATCGACGGACCCAAGTATCTTAGTGACAGATAGGACTATTAGACATGAAGCAATCCTTACATAATTGGATATTTTATTCACATATAACGATTATATTAACTTTTTTATGATGGAGACCTAATACGTAAAAATATATCGTAAATCCCGAAGGGTGCACCGTGATCGTCATTTTTTAGAGTGGACGGTTACGTCCTCTGTACCCAAGCTAGGAACCCAACCTTTCTAGGGGACCTTTTCCCATACTGTTGGGTGAGGTCATGAGAACGGACCTCTTAAAATTAGGGCGCCCGTCTCCTCGGACCGTCGGATTTCAGGTATCCCAACGTCTCAACCTGTACTAACTTCACTGCATCATGTGTCCGTGTGTATATCGTAAATGTAGTCTAAGACGACTTTGTAAGTACCTTAATAAACTTTATGGTACATTGAACAAGTCGTTCGTAGATTATACATGGATGATTCATATTCTGTAAAACGACTCCCGACTCTACGGACTTTAACCATTTTATTACTCTTTTACTCTCCTGTCTTAGGTAGTTCATAGTCAAGTCAGGTCAGCGAGTCAGCACAGGTTGAGAAACACGGGTTTCGTGCGGTCCGGAGGGACAGGTAGTGGTTGAGGACCTCAAGTGGGTTTGAGAACAGGTAACTCAGCCACTACGGTAGGTTGGTAGAGTAGGAGACAGCAGGGGAAGAGGAAGACGGGAGTTAGAAAGGGTCGTAGTCCCAGAAAAGGTTACTCAGTCGAGAAACGTAGTCCATCGGTTTCATAACCGTGAAGTCGAAGTCGTAGTCAGGAAGGTCACTTGTGGGTCCTGACAAGAGGAAATCCGGTCTGACCATCCTAGAGAAACGTCAGGTTTCCTGAGACTTCTCAGAAGAGGTTTTGGTGTCAAGTTTTCGTAGTTAAGAAACCGTGAGTTGAAAGAAATATTAGGTTGAGAGTGTAGGTATGTACTGGTGTCCTTTTTGGTATCGGAACTGATCTACCTGGGAACAACCGTTTCATTACAGAGACGAAAAATTATACGATAGATTCAACCAGTATTGAAAGGAAGGTTCCTTGTTCGCAGAAGATTAAAGTACCGACGTTAGTGGTAGACCTCACTAAAACCTCGGGTCTTTTTATTTCAGACTGTGACAAAGGGGTAGATAAAGGGTACTTCACTACCCTGGTCTACGGTACTAGAATCAAAAGACTTACAACTTGAAATTTGGTAAAAAAAGTGAGAGGAGAAAGTGAAAGTAGTTCTCCGAGAAATCAAGAAAAAGTGAAAGACGGTATTCCCACTACAGTAGACGTATATACTCCAATAACTATAAAGAGGACCGTTAGAACTAAGGTCGAACACGAAGGAGGTCGGGTCGCAAAGAGTACTACATGAGACGTATCTTCAATTTATTTGTCCAACCGTTATATGTCGGAACATGAGGAAAAAACCTTGGTCAGACAACAAGGTACAGGTCAAGATTGACAACGAAGGACTGGACGTATATCCAAAGAGTTCTCCGTCCAGTCCACCAGACCATAAGGGTGGAGAAAGTCTTAAAAGGTGTCAAATAACACTAGATGTGTCAGTTTCCGAAACCGTATCAGTTATTTCTTCTTTCTACAAAAAGACCTTGAGAGAACGAGAAAGCTACTAGGTCGTCTACAACTGTTAAACTAGAGACTAAGGATAGATACGTAATTACGGAAAACTATCAAGACTTATAAATGTGATCTTCTGAACTACGAGAATTAAGGTGAATGGGGAGGTTGACGTTGAATTAAAGAAAGTATAGAAAGTGACGGGGATTTTTTGACTTTATTTTATTCTCAAGATAGAAATTAAAGGAATGAAGATCAGAGGGAACTTATATTCTGTCTATAACAGGAAGTAGTGAGGAGTCTTTGACTCCAGTGGTTACTCTCGAGCTGTAACGATTCAGGTTAAGAATAAGAGACTAATTATAGACTTAACTGGACAGTCGGTGAAACCTTAAGAGGGTACTAAGGGAGAAGAAATTCAGTGAAAGAAATGAACCACCGGTCGTATGGTGTTTTAAGACCAAAAAGAAGGGAAGAGAGGGATTGTAAAGAAGTAGAGCCGTCACCCTATTACAACCCCAAGGGACTCCGAGATAAGAGACGGGAGAAAGGACAGATAAGAGGTGACCACCAGAAAAAGGTAGTAGAGTACCGAAATTTATGACGTGTCTACCCTAAGTACTTCGTCAATAGAGACTTTTCGTTTGTCATCATCCCTTGTCTTTCGTCTTAAGTGGTACATGAAAGGAGGTTATAGAGAATCGGTACCCTAGTGAAGGTCCTCTTCAGGAGATCAGGACTAACCTCCTCCCCTGTTCCTCGAAGTCAGTCACTTATGTCCTTAGAGTAGGGAGAGGGGGAATAGAGACAAAAGACTCCAAGGTCAAGGGTCCGTTGGGGTACCGTTGTCACCGTCTTTGACGGAGTTCTCGCACGTTCTCGGTCTCGAGACTTTTTCCTTAAAAGACGAGACCTGTCCCGTCGGGACTGAGGGTTTGTTACCGTCTGAGTGCAATGAAAACAAAAGAAAGAGACAAGTGGGTAGTGAACCGTTACCTAAATCCATGTCCTTGTCTTCATTTATCCTTTCGTGTTATTTTGTCCGATTTATCTCGGGATCAAAAGACCGACACACGTACTTCTCTCTCGGGGTCCCTTGACCTTTCATAACCTTCTCGTATCTCTCCTTTCTCAAGTTCTTTCACTACAATATTGAACAAATACTTCAGGACCCAAATGGAGGTTCGATGTGTACGGAGTCTGACCAGGATTAATATCTGGTTCCTAACTCTTACTCGCTTCTTCGATAGTGGGCCCTGAGTCTGACCGGTGACACACCACGTTTCCACTCCGTCTAGACTTTTCATGACGTTGTTGACTTTTGATCTGACGGTATCCGCGGTACCTGGTGTCTCGCTTCCAACTTTACACACCCGTCTCGTATTGGTCCGGACTTTTTATTTTTGTAGTTGTATGCGGAACTTAAATTTGTTTCGAGGGTCAAACAATTATATATCTTTTATTTGGTTTTAATGAATTGTATGTTTCTTGACCTTTTTAGCTTCAAACGTATTCTTTTACATTAATTATCTATTGGTTATTGTGTCTCCAATCTTAATTGACTATTTCTGAAATTTTGTTGATAATGTGTTTTTGACATTCCTTATTACTATTTACGAAAACTTTGTTTATCTTTTCTCTTACAAAGTTGTTTCTCTATCCGATATATTTCCTCTCAATTTTCCTTTGAAATCTTGATTCTTCATATCGTTACCTTGATTTTTCTACGTGACCTACCCGATTCATCTTTTAAACTCTACTTTGTCGGTCCCGGAACTTCTATCTCTTTATCTTTAATAGGTTAGATTCGTTCTCTTTCTTTTTTTCTGACTTTTTTTACCTATCCCAGAGTCCCTGGACACCCAATTATTATTTTTATATATATATTATAAGTACGTTCACTTAAAGGTCTTCTTCTCTCCTTTTCACAACCAGGACTTTTTTGTAAACTTTTATATTACCGACTTTTGAGAGGTTCAAACCGTTTTCTCTTTGACCCTTCAACTTACTCAGACTTTGTCCTATTTGAGTTTCTTTAAGTGTAGATCTGTATAACATTCGTTTGACTACTTCTGATTTCTGTTACTCTTCTTAAAAAACTTTCGTCGGTCTCTCTTATTATTACATAACGGATATCCTTTTGTGGTTAAGTTTACTGTCATTCAAAGAGTAGTCTTTATACCTCCGGTCTCCTTTACCTTTTTATAAAGATAAAACTTTCATAACAGTCAACTCTTAAGACACAAGTCGTTTTTATAGGAAATCCTTACTGCCATTTTCAAAATTTATAGAGGTTACTTTCTTTTGATTTTCGTAAGTAGTGGTCTTTCGTAGGAAATTTTCTTAAAGATTTCCCTCCAAGAATCTTTCCTTTACCATAGTCTTCCTTTAAACCTTGAAGTCCCTATTTTGTTAGTCGTAGTCTTTACCATTTATGGACCCATTAAATTATCCAATAAAAGGATAAGTCAATAAATTTTACATAGACTCCTGACTTTCGTGTTGAGATAAAGTGTCCCGAAAATAAAATACATCTACATTATGTTCATCGTTGTTGTACTTGTCCTCATCTATTCCCAGTTTTAACAAAGGTTCCAAAAATGTTTAGTGAATTTCACCAATTTTATATCTAAAATTCGTCTGACTCTTTCATTCATATATATAAAATTAGGGATTTTCTTAGTCAATTCTCAAACGATGTCCGTTTATGTTTATCTTATGACTTTTCATAAGTTTCTTAGGTTTTCTTCCGTCTTTCCCCCTTTGTTTCTTACTTTTAATCCTGTTTATCCTTTTTTATTACTTTACTTCTTGATTGTATAGTTTTAAACATAAATTACATTCACCAGGTTTATTTGAGTAGTTTCTGTGAGAATTCTGAATGGACATATGACAGATATTCTTCAAGTTAAGTTTATATTACCGTAATATTTTCTTTTACTACCGTTTTCTATATGATGTGTTTGTGACCTCAAAGATATAATTTTAAAAATGAACTTTCGTTTCATTTAATTATCTATATTTTTTCTTGATCTTCCGGATTTTTAGAATTTATACACACGTTTATTGACTGGAAGTTTTATGTATGTCGTTTTAAACTGTCCTATCTTTCCTCTCTATCTCTTTACGTATCAATATTAATCTCAGATCATGAGGAAAGAGTAATTATATACCTTGATTATCTCCCTTTTAATCATTCCCATACCTTCTGGACTTACTGCGGTCTTAGGTTGACTGTAAATATCTTATGAGATGGTTGTAATCTTATGCGTAAGAAAAGTTTACGTGTACTTAGAAATTGGGTCTGTGTCGTATAAGACACAGTATTTTGTTTGGAATCGTTTATAATTTATTAAATTTTGTAAATTTTACGTAAGTGATTATGTTAGTTTAATTTAATCTTTAGTAATTTTTTTTGTTCTTTTAGAGGTTTGTGAATCTTTAATTTGAAGTCTAGGAATTTATTATGGGTTCAGTTCCTGTTCCAGAGTTATCTAGACTATTATATAAAACTTGACTTACTTTTAATTTTATGTCTGATAGTTTTAAACGTCATAATTTAAAACACTATCGTCACCAGTCTCCCTACAAACATCGTTATTCATGAATATAATACTTTATTTTTTCTAGAGTCAAGTTATTCCATTCGAAAGTGGTTTTCTTTGATCTTTATCTTCTCTTTTTATTTGGAATTTAGATTTTGTTCGTCTTTCTTATCTTTCTGTTCTTTCTATTCTGTTCTTATCTTTAGTTAATTTAAATTTCGTCTTATATATAACTAGATATTTTTAATTTTCACTAAGAAATATATGAGAAAATTTTATGATTACTTTATCAATTCGGAGATTGTTTTGATAGGGGTTTTACTATTTTTAATGGTTATACCTTTGACTCACAACTCTATTGTGACGTCTGTGGTGACTGTAGTTCTCATATTTTTTCATGTGATGTTTGTTGACATGTTCATAATTTAAATGATATGTCTACTTCACCTGGTCAAGAAACTTTTGGTGATTGTTGGTTTTGAGTGAATTCTACTTACTCTGTTGACCTTATTTGGATTATCATAATTACCCTGACTTAAACATTAATTTTGAAAGTTTTTTTAGGTCTGGTTCGAACTAAGTGACTACTTAAGATGGGTTCTTTATTATGGTATAGATATTTTAGACAAAGTCTTTCATCTTCTCCTTTAAGGAAGGTTGTAAATTTCGTCTTACAACAAGACTATGACTTTGATCTGTTTCTGTCATTTTTTTTTTTTTTTTTATATATATATATATATATATATTCATGATTGTTACAATAATGATTGTGTCTACGTTTTTTATAACTGTTTTATAATTGTTTATTGGGACCCTATATACATAAAAATTTACGTGGTGGTGGTTGACGTCAAATAGGTCCGACGTTCCGACTAAGTCATAAACCTTCACTAGTTACATTAGATGGTACAATTGAACCAATTTCCTTCTTTTTAGTACGGTCTACGAAAAAGACATAGTTAATTATACTTGTAATATTAAATTTAATGATTTTATTGTTTAATTTTTAATATTAAATATAGTATTATCGTAAATATTACTTTAAGAATCGTTTTATCCATATTTTCTTTTAAGAAGTCGGATTATTCTGTCACAGATAATGTTTTCATATTAATAACCATTAATTTGACTTGCGAAAAGGGGAGTCCTACCCTTGTTCCAATCCTATAGGTTAGAGTGGTGAAAATAAGTTGTTATAAATAGTAACAGAATTGGTCCCGTTATTACATTCTTTCTTTTATTCAAGTATTTCTGACCTTTCGTTCTTTCTTTTGAGATAAACGTATACGTGTGAACTGACCAACCAACCAACCAACAAATCAGTGATTCAACATAGGTTGAGAAGACACTAAGGTAGTACTTGACATCGGACGGTCAAAGGAGACAGATACCTTACAAGGTCTGTTCGTGTGACCTCATCCAACGGTAAAGGAAGAGATCCCCTAGAAGGATAGAGTCACTGACTTGGGTGTAGAAGACGTAATGTCCGTCTAAGAAACGGTGACTCGGTGGTCCCTTCGGACGTATATACTGACGGATGGATCTTTTAGAGTTCCTTACATGATGGGTTTTGTCTTTATTTTTGGAATGATCCAGAATATTCACTCGAGTTGTTCTAGAGTTCTACGTTACAGTTGTTGTCTGTCTAGTCAATACATACGATCGGTACATTTGACCTTTGGTTTTAGATATTCTCTTATAATAAAGGTCATAGAGGTTTCTTGTATATTATCAGTCCATATACAAATTGTTTTTATACATATTTTAGACATTTGGTTTATTTACTGATTTATGACTTCTTAGTTTTTTAGACTTATTTCCTTCTCTATATGACACAAGTACCTAACCTTCTAGTGGTATTCTTTCTACAGTCAAGGGGGGTTCGACTTGTGTGAGAAGTGCTTTCTCCTGTATTTCACCGTTTATTCGTGTACTCTTCTACGGGTTGTAGTTATAGATAATCCCTTCCTTCTAATTTTAGTGTTACTTTATGATGAAATGTAGTTAAACTTAACGATTCTAATTTTTTTATACATATGATTATTACATTTTACGACCATTTCTATATTTTGTTAATATAGACAATGTGTGACTAATACCCTTAATTTTTACCATACTAGTGAGACCTTTTGACAAACCGTCATAGAATATTTGTATACGAACGGTATACTTGGTCCTTAGTGCGAGGACCCTTAAATGGGATCTCTTTACTTTTGTATAGGAGTGTGTTTTTGGAAAGTGTTTACAAACAAGAACACCAACACGAGTCAGCGGGTCAGTACAGACGGAGAAACGTTGAGGTACCTGATATATCGGGTGGTGGTCCGAGAAGACAGGTACCTTAAAAGGTCCGTTCTTATGACCTCACCCGACTGTAAAGGATGAGGTTCCCTAGAAGGACTGGGTCCTTAGTTTGGATACAGAGGACGTAACCGTCCGTCTAAAAATGGTGACACGGTGCGTTTAAAAATCTCGTTAAGATAAACATTAACTGGTTTAAACCTTTGTTGAAATCACAAGAATTTATACCTATTTATTTGATACCGTGTAAGTGGACCACCTTATGGCGACGATGACAACGACGATTCAGCGAAGTCAGGCTGAGATACGATGGGGTATCTCCCGCCGGGTGGTCCAAGGAGGTAGGGACCCTAAGAGGTCCGTTCTTATGACCTCACCCAACGGAATGATGTCTCGTCATTTTTTTCCTATCTACAACTGTACGTTGTAGAGTTTACTTAGAGTTTCCGAAATACAATAACGTATGACGAACTGAGGTAAATATACAATAAACCCTTTCCATTTTGACATTATGTCTCTGATTAAGTACTGACGGTCCGACTCCCTACCCATCTCCCATACTGATATTTCTTTATCGTTCTCTCTCAAAAGATCCCCACTACCTCGACAAGAAATAAGACTAAAACTACTACCAATGTGTTTAGGTACGTATACAATTTTAAGTATATTGACATTTTCAGACATTTGAAATATATTGAGATTTTGGGATTTTTCAGTTAAAATGAGATACTATTAAATCAATTTTTTTCTCTTGTTGAGGGGGGTGGTGGGTGTCCGGAAATAGTTTCACTAATAGGTAGGTGAGTGAACGTCGGTACAGGCATAAGAATTAGGAGTTTTCTTAGTGATAAATCTGTAAGTAGAGTACCGGTGTACAAGTCTTCTTGAGGGTGTTCTTCCGAACATACCTATTTATTACGAAACTTACCTATTTATTACGTAGTTTGTCAGTTTTACGATCTTTATAATTTCCGTTAATAATGAATATAAAATGACGATAACGGTAACAGAAAAAAAAGGAGAAACATTTGTCTAAGGAAAACCTTAAGTCGAAGGAAGTTATGACTCTGGAGTATGGAAGTAAAGGGGTGCAAGGCTCCTCTCGAATCACGACTACACAGAAAGAAAAAATTCTGGTGTCGGAGAAGTCCCCACAAAAATCTCTTGGACCCTTAGTGTCTGAAGTAGTCCGATCTCGACGCTCCACTCAACAGGCGGGACGTGTTTCGGTGACCCCATGAGTCATTAATTGTAATTGGAACGACCATTGGATTGAGGATTATGTGACTGTACGAAGGAAACAGTCAATATAAAAAAGAATTTATGATTCACCTTTCACTTTGTCACTAAGGACGTTGTGTGTTGTCAGACATGTCAAGGAACAACAGAATTAAGATACACGTTTTTCCCATAATTTGGTTTGACCAGTTTATTGAAGCATGATTTAGTGTTGTAATACACTAAATTAACTGATTTATGTAACAAACATATATACATCTGTTTTGAATTACAGAACGATAGACTTTAAGTGAATCACGAAAATTTTGATGTATTTCCAAATTTGGTGGAAATTTATTTTAGTGAAGATACATATTTCAGTCTATTTTATAATCAAAACAAACACATCCATTTATAGAGATAACGAATCCCGAATCGTCCTACTTGTTCATTTGAGACCCCTCTTCATGTAATTTTAGTCGAAGTGGAAAGAAAGAGGTCCTATGTCCAAATAAGAGGTGGGGTTGGGGAGGGATTGGTTGAGTCTGACTGTAGACAGACGTAGGGATCGCACAGAGGAAAGTATTCCTCGTCCAGTACCACCAAAAAAGTCTAGATGAGTTCTGATTTGAAAGAGAGGACACTTCCTTGAGCCCGTAGAGAGTATAAAAATAAAGGTCGGGGTTGTCTTCATTGGAAAAGGAAACTACACCCCTTACCCGGGACACTCCAGTGCCACGTCAGAGGGTGACGGAAATTACTGCTAGCCACCGTGGTGCACTTCCGTCTGGCCTTGCAATTTCTTCGCAGGGAAGTTCACCCAGTCGTGGGAGCGTTCTGGGTTGGACGGGGTCGACTGCCCGTGCGGGCGGACGTCGAGTTGTCGGTCGAAAAGCACCCACTCACGACGACCGCCGAAGATTGACATGCCACGAGACTCACGTTTCTGTGTGGTTCTCCTCTAGCGTCGATGTTGTTATCACTACTATTGTCGACGGTGCTGATGATATCCGTGACCACCCTCTTCCTCTATGACTTATTTTAGGAGAAATTGAGAGAGGAAGAGGGTGAGTCAGGTATTCAAACAAGAGATGTAGACGCAGAGGTAAGAAAGGGAGTCTATCCAAGTAGTTGTGATAAAAAGATCTAAGGTATGTGTACGTAATTATATGTTATAAACAAACTCGGATCGGACCACGAGACACTAAGACACTAATGGATCGTTCTACCCTACTCCCTAACCTCCCTCAGAGTTCTCACTCCCCTCTATATATATATATATATATACTCACTTCACTCACTCACTTCAGCGAGTCAGCACAGGCTGAGAAACGTTGGGGTACCTGATATCGGATTGGTACAAGGAGGCAGGTACCCTAAAAGGTCCGTTCTTATGACCTCACCCAACGGTAAAGGAAGAGATCCTCTAGAAGGGTTGGGTCCCTAACTTGGGTCCAGAGGACTTAACATCCGTCTACGAAATGGTAGACTCGGTGGTCTCTTCTAGGTGTATATATATATATATGTATGTATATATATACGTGTATATATATATACATATGTGTATACACATATATACATACACATATATATATACGTATCTATATATACATATTAATACTGACTAAGTGTGACAACACAACACGTCGTTTTTAGTTATGTTGCAATATTTCTTTAATAGGAGGTTAATTTTACATTTAATTTTTCTTTTTTACAAGACTTGACTTTTCCTTGGAACTCTGACTTTGAGTTACGTCCGTTGAGGTATTTCATGTCAAGACTACAAACGAGACCCATTTAATGTAGTTCCCCTACTACTTGGTCTCCGTAAGTGTCACCGTAGAGCACGTACCTTTCCCTAGGACCCCCTTAGACTTCCCCGTTTCGATTTTTATCTTAGACTGATGGTTCACTTTTCCTACGTGCCGGGTCAGGGTCCTAAAAAGACGGGGGTACCTTCAGAGTACTAATGGACGTAGTCGTTTTCTGTGACGATCAAAAGTATAGTCCACTTCCGTTCCCATTTCCAACCATCCCTTTATAGACCGACCCTACGAAAGGAACACTCATCCGATTTCTAGTCAGTAGGTTTTTCTCCCCCCACCCCACCCCAACGTCCCGATTCTACCTCGACTATTTTTTTTTTCTCAGTCACACCTAGTCGGTGTGTCTGTGACACATGGTTCTTGAGTAAGTTATACTCATAGAGACGGTATCTAGTACACTGAGTTAACGAGTCAGTACAGGTCAAGAAATGTCGGGGTACCTGACGTTGGGTGGTCCGAGGAAACAGGTACCCTAAGAGGTCCGTTCTTGTGACCTCACCCAACGGTAAAAGATGAGGTCCCCTAGAAGGACTGGGTCTTTGACTTGAGTGTAGAGAACGTAAAGGACGTTACCGTTCACCTAAGAAATGGTGACCCGGTGTCTAATAACATGGGTTAGATGTCTACTCTAGTACCTCCAAGTCTCTCTAGTTCCCTGAACTAGTGTCTTTGGGTTAACCTTCCCTTTAGGTTTGGGGACAACCTGACTAAGGGACCGAACATGAGTTATAGTATCTGCTAAATACAAACAAAGTCAATTGAGATAAATAAATTTTTTAATCGTAAAAAATAGGTAAAGAGAGTGAAAAATCACTTCAATCTCTTAGTCTGAACATTAACCCTGTTTTAGGAGGTTACAGGGGGGTCTTAGTCTGTTATCCTCCGGTCCGACTGTCTTCGTCGGAGCACACTGAGACGTTTCGTCATAAATTAGGTCGGGTCGAGGGCCAAGGAGAAGCGGGACGAGGGAGAGACGTCGAGAGTAACGTTCGAAGTACAAATCTTGGTCTCACCTGAGTAATAAGACGACAGGGAAGAAATTTCTATTTGTGAGACCCATCACCTTCAGAAGGGAGATTAAATGAACGAATCAGAAATAATAACAAATAAAAGGGGTTTCCCTCCTTATTCAAAACGATGTAACGAAAAATCTGTTGAGATAAGATTAAACCTTTGATTCGTCAAATTGCTTCATCGAGAGTGAACCAGACTAGAGTGCATAAAATTTCATTTATTCCTGTGTCAGGTTAATTTTTAACTACATTTAGTGTTTAATCGTCTCTCAGACGAAACGGTCTTCAATGGATGACGTTACAAGTCCTTACCTACGATAACTTACTTAAACACACACACACACACACACACACACACACACACACACACACACACCACATCGGGTATCGTGGCAATTTGAGTCGAAGTTCGTGTCAATCAAGAGTGACTCAGCTCCTCCGAAGGGACTTTCAATAGTTTAACACTTAGTTTGATTTGTCAAGATAAAAGACTAAATTTAAGACTCCTAATTACTTGTCTTAAAGATCCTTGTTTCAAACTTACCCTTGGATGGATCTCGATCACAAAGGCAATACCGTTACAAAGATTTAGGACTCCACAATCAACTTTTAAGTCACTTAGTCCTAGAAACCCTTATTTAGGTTTTAGACAAAAATCGTCCATGAAGTCTACTGAGGACACGAGGGTATAAATAATACAAGTGTACTATTTACTATATTTTTATTCTATATATAATAAACCAATTACAATATGGTGGATTAGAGTCTCGTAGGTCCTACCTCACACTTTCCGGACTGACTCCAGGATGTAAAACCAAAATGGAGAAGACGGAAGAGAAAGAAACCAGAGAAGAGTCAAGGAAAAGTGTCGAAATAATAAGTCTCGAGTAGATTCATTCTTAATCGTAATATATTGTGTGTGTTATATATCCCAACCGGTTTTTCAGGTAAACCGAAAAAGATATTCAACAATGTTATTTAGAATTTACTTGAAAAACCAGTCAGCTTATGTATTTAAACATTATGTAGATAATATGTTTTTATATATACGTGTTGTTAAAATTATATATATTTTATGTACATGTTTAAATACATGTTGTATAAATATTATGTATAATGTAACGTTTCTAAAATTTGATATATTGGAAATAATATGTACAGTAACAAATATTTAAATTTGAAATTTTCCTAGTCACCAGAAGTAAAACAGGAAATTCTCTCCTTGTTTACATTTTTACATTCAGAGATTTATAAAATCTTATTTATAATGGTTCAAGTGGAATTTTTTATAAAAGTAATTACGAAAATTGAGTCACGGTAAACTACTAATTGTAAACTAGTCTATGCTGAGTCGCTGAAGGGAAAGTTAAAAGTGAAAGGTGAAAGTACGTAACCTCTTCCTTTACCGTTGGGTGAGGTCACAAGAACGGACCTCTTAGGGTCCCTGTCGCCTCGGACCACCCGACGGTAGATACCCCAGTGTGTCTCAATCTGTGCTGACTTCACTGAATCGTCGTCGTCGTCGTTGTAAACTAGTGTCTGATACAAAAGTCTTAACATAAACAAGTATTTTGAAACTCGTTACTGAAAAAACAGTAATAGATATACCCCGAAGGGACCACCGAGTCGTCATTTCTTAGATGGACGTCAAGTGCCCCGCGTCCTCTATATTCAAACTAGGAACCCAGTCCTTCTAGGGGACTTCCTCTCGTACCGTTGGGTGTGGTCACAAGAACGGACCTTTTACGGTACCTGTACCTGTCTTCTCGGACCACCCGATGTCAGGTACCCTAGAGTATCAGCCTGTACTACTGACTCGTCTCTCGTCTGTATTCCGGAGTCAAGTTGTACTTCCACTTTAGAACTTATTCTGTGTCTCCTTGCGCAAACGTAAACGTCACAAAGGGAACATCCACCTTGGCGTTCGGCTGTCTCTCCGAAGGACCCCACGTAAGCCAGAGACGCTAACTTGCCCGACCGGGACCTGGACCTTCTCTCTCGGTGCTACTGGGGTCCTCACCTCGGTCCCACAGGTCCTGTGACGTCGTGGATGCCGGTAGACACAGCGTTACCTCCCTCCACATCTCTTTTCGCGTCTCCCTAGTGTACACTGACGTGGCAGAGACGCATACTGCCCGGCAAGACGCTCTTGCCACTCACACGGGTTCCTTGTCCCTTTCCTCCCTCGTGCTCTTCGGTACTTCGACGGAGACCGTAACTGAGACATTACTTTTCTATTCCGTGAAGAGACACTAATCGACTTTATCTTACCAAAGGTAGGGTTTACGGAGGTAAAGGGAACCCTCCTCCATTCGAACATAGGAACTGTTTCGAAACTGATGAAGATCATCTAGCCTCCCCGTAGTTACTCCAGAGGAACTCCTCTTTCGTCATTTGAAATTGATACGTAAATGCGACCTGTAAATTAAAACGTAAAAACTCCGTTATTATTTTATGACAATGAGTTAAGACCCAATACCCTTATACCTCCCTAATAGAGAAATGAATTCGAAATAATAAAAAGTAGAATTAAAAAAAATTAATTTTTTGACGTTTCCTCCTCAAGGGACCACCGGATCATCAATCCTAAACCACGAAAGTGACGGGGTACCGGGGCCCAGGTTAGAGACTAGTCCTTTGACTCTGTGACGTTCGACACACAGTGTCGGTTTTATTTTTGTTTATTATGATTTGATTTTTTGTGGGTCGTGTCGTACTGTAATAACAAAAAGGGAAAACTCTATAAACTCCTATTCTCTATAAGAAACGTATATATCTTTATATGTATTATTCTATGCACGTGAATGTATAACGACTATGTTGTTTTTAACGAACGGTAAGGTCTGTAAAGACGAATAAAACCTCGACCGAGGAGCCACTAGATGTTAAAAGTTCTTGTAATGTTACTGTGGAAATCGTTCTTGAGGTCGAGGAAGCGTCGAAATAAAGTACTCCGAGACTGTAACTGTCCTCTTTACCGATGTGACTCGAAGGCCTGGTGTCCCTGTGGATCGAATGACGAGATACACTCGAGTAAGATACTCCTTATGGAAAGTCAATAGGAACGGGGTTTGCCACTCACAGAAATGAAATTCTTGTTCTTCTGACTGAACCCACAACAGGTACAGGACCGATAACATCTATCACGACGACACTTGTAACCCTATGTACATAGAAAAACTTAATACCACCAGGTAGTCGTCTCCTTACCTATTTCTTCTACGTCTCGTCTATACGTTATTTTATAACTCGCTCACTCACTTCAGTGAGTCAGCACAGGCTGAGAAACACTGGGGTACCTGCCATCGGATGGTCCGAGGAGACAGGTATCCTAAAAGGTCCGTTCTCATGACCTCACCCAACGGTAAAGGAAGAGGTCCTCTAGAAGGGTTGGGTCCCTAGCTTGGGTCCAGAGGGTGTAACATCCGTCTGCGAAGTGGTAGAATCGGTGGTCGCTTCTCGGGGGGTGGGTTTTTTTTTTTTAATGAGTTGGTATTTTTCGTTGTTTTAACTCAGTAAACATCTCTACACCTACCTGGATCTCTCACTGTATGTCGCACCTCTTTCAGTCTTTCTCTTTTTGTTTATGCCATGTAATTATGTATATACACCTTAGATCTTTTCGTATATCTACTATAATGAACGTTTATCTCTGTGTTTACATCTCTTGTTAACGTACCAATGGTTCCCCCTTTCCCACCCCCGCCCATTTTAACCCTCCAGCTTTAACTGAATATATGTACCAACTATGATACATATTTTATCTATTGATTACATATCGTGACGTCACCCCCACTCCCTCAGAACGGAAGACTTTACTTTATTAATCAAAGTGACATGTCTATACGTCGTTGTGTTCTCTACTGAGATGTGTACCTGTAATGGTCTACCAGTTATGGTTTTAGTCTAACTGATATAAGAAACGTTGGTTTCTACCTCTTCGAGATATATCAGTCCTTTTGTTCTGGTCCTGGACTGACACCGAATCTAGTACTTGAGGAATAACGGTTTAAGTCTGAATTTAACTTTTTGCATCCCTTTTGGTAATCCGGTAATTCCGTACTGGATTTAGTTTAGGGAATACTCATGTGTCAGCTTCACTTTTTATTTAAGTTCTCTAATCTAGACTAGCTGTCTCACGGACTTCTTGATACCTACTTCCAAGTATTGTAATATGTCCTCCACCACTAGTTTTGGTAGAAGTTTTTTTTTATTTACGTTTTTCCGTTTTACCAACAGACTCCTTCGGAATGTTTATCCACTCTTTTCTTCTCTTCACTTTCCGTTCCCTCTTTTCCTTTCTACATGTGTAGACTTACGTCTCAAGGTTTCTTATCGTTTCTCTCTCTTCTTTCGAGAAGATTCACTTGTCATGTTTCTTTATCTCCTTTTGTTATCTTACCCTTTCTGATCTCTACAGAAGTTCTTTTAATATCTATGATTCCCTTGTAAAGTACGTTTCTACTCGTACTATTTACTGTCTTTCTATACCTGGACAGTCTTCGTCTTCTTTAATTCTTTTCAACCGTTCTTATGTGTCTTCTTGATATGTTTTTTCTAGAATTACTGGGTCTTTTGGTACTATATTAGTGAGTGGATCTCGGTCTTTAGGGTGAGTGGATCTCGGTCTTACGCTTAAGTTCACCCGGAATCTTTCGTAGTGATACTTGTTTCAATTTCCTCCATTACTTTAAGGTCTACTCAATAAAGTTCAGGATTTTCTACTACGATAATTTTACGACGTGAGTCATACGGTCGTTTAAACCTTTTGAGTCGTCACCGGAGCCCTTACCTTTTCCAGTCAAAAGTAAGGTTAGGGTTTCTTTCCGTTACGGTTTCTTACAAGTCTGATGGTGTGTTAACGCGAATAAAGTACAAGATCGTTTCATTACGAGTTTTAAGAAGTTCACTCCAAAATCGTCGTGGACTTGGTACTTGAAGGTCTACAAGTTCGACCTAAATCTTTTCCGTCTCGTTGGTCTCTAGTTTAACGGTTGTAGGTAACCTAGTATCTTTTTCGTTCTTTCAAGGTCTTTACTTTCGAAGTAACTGATGTGATTTCGGAAATAGACACACCTAGTGTTGTTTGACACCTTTTAAGAATTTCTCTACCCTTACGGTCTGATGAAATAGACGGAGGACTCTTTAGATATACGTTCAGTTCTTCGTTGTCAATCTTGGCCTGAACCTTATTACCTGACCAAGTTTTAACCCGTTTCCTCATATAGTTCCGACATATAACAGTGGGACGAACAAAGTGAATATACGTTTCATGTAGTACACTTTACGACCCGACCTACTTCGTGTTCGACCTTAGTTCTAACGACCTTCTTTATAGTTATTGGAGTCTATACGTCCACTGGTAGGAATATACCGTCCTTCACTTCTCCTTGATTTCTCGAAGAACTACTTTCAATTTTTCCTCTCACTTTTTCGACCGAATTTTGAGTTGTTAGTTTTTTCCTTCTAGTACCGTAGGTCAGGGTAGTACAGTATCGTTTATCTTCCCCTTTGTTACCTTTGTCACTGTCTGAAATAAAAGGACCCGAGGTTTTAGTGACGTCTACCACTGATGTCGGTACTTTAATTTTCTGCGAACGAGGAACCTTCTTTTCGATACTGTTTAGATCTGTCGTATAATTTTTCGCCTCTGTAATGAAACAACTGATTCCAGTCATAACAGTTTCGATACCAAAAAGTCATCAGTACACACCTACACTCTCAACCTGGTACTTCTTCCGACTCACGGTTTCTCAACTACAAAAACTTGACACCACGAGTTCTTCTGAACTCTTAGGGAAACCGTCGTTCCTCTAGTTTGGTCAGTTATGATTTCCTTTAGTTGAGACTTATAAGTAACCTTCCTGACTAAGACTTCGACTGCAAGGTTATGAAACCGGTGGACTACACTTCTCGACTGAGTAACCTTTACTGGGACCACGACCCTTTCTAACTCCCGTTCTCCTCTTACCCTACTGTCTCCTACTCTACTAATCTACCGTAGTGGTTGAGTTACCTGTACTCAAATTCGTTTGAGGTCTATATCACTTCCTGTCCCTTCGGACCACACGACGACGGGTACCCTCAACGTTTCTCACTGACTCACTGACTTGTTGTTGTTGCATACAATCTTAACATATTATTTCTTCCGACTGTCGGTTTCTTGACTACAAAAGTATGACACCACGACCTCTTTTGAGAACTCCCAGGGAACCTGTCGTTTCTCTAGTTTGGTTAGTCAGGATTTCCTTTAGTTGAACTTATAAGTAACCTTCCTGACTACGACTTTGACTTCGAGATTATGAAACCGGTGGACTACGTTTCTCGACTGAATAACCTTTTCTGTGACTACGACCCTTTTTAACTTTCGTCCGTCACTTCCCCTACTGTCTCATGCTCTACCAACCTACCGTAGTGGATAAGTAACCTAGACTCAAACTCGTTTGACTCTCTACCACTACCTATCCCTTCGGACCGCACGACGTCAGACACCACAGTGTCTCAGTCTGTGCTAACTCGTTGACTTGTTGTTGTTGTGACAAGTAAGACTTTCTGCCATAGAGTAAAATATATACCTTTTACAAAGGAGGAGGAACCTTTACTTTAGTACTTCACGTAATTTAGTATAGTTTGGGTCAAAGGAACTCGTAGGCTATTTACACTAACAAGAAATGGGTAGTCACCAACCCTTCAGTCAGTACGGGACAACGGACGCACGTACGATTCAATGAAGTCAGTACATACTGAGACACTGGGACACCTAAAGTCGGGAGGTCCGAAGAGACAGGGACCCTAAGAGGTCCGTTCTTATGACCGTCACCCAACGGTACGGGAGGAGGTCTCCTAAAAGGGTTGGGTCCCTAGTTTGTTCTCAGAGAGTAAAGAGGACGAAACCGTCCACCCAAGAAATGGTGAACGTGGTGGACCCTTCGGGGGTACGGGATAGGTACATATTTCTTTTCACCTTACTCATAAGAGATTGGGTACCAGTGGTCCTTTTCACGTCTTGATTGTGTGAGGGTCATCTCTTGTTTTGATTCGAAATTGAGAAAGAGTACCTCTTATTTCCCTCTTTGAAGACCTTTTCTAAAGATGTTAGTGACTGACTATCTTAGATAATGTCCACTATGGTGTCACTACCCACCTCTCACGTAGACACTTCTTCTCGTCACACACCTAACCCGTTAAACTTATAACATCGTTTAGTGAGTGAAAAGAGAAAAACGACATAGAACTAATATCATCTTTGTAATCTTTTATAAAGACCAACACGTTTTTTTTATTACATTTACAGTCACTATCTAATTTTACGTAATTGCATTCAGTGTAATTTTCTTCAATACGAACATCTTTGACTTTCAATTATGTTTTAACGAACTCCAAAATGGTAAATTATTATGCTTATGGCGTACTTATTAATTGAAGTTCGGAGTGAACCACAAAAGTATACGAATTGAACCTGAAAAAGGAGACCAAGTCCTTTTACCTTCTTGAACCTTTTTCTGACAAACCAGAACTGAAAATTCTGACACATTAACCTAAGACTTAAACCGGGGTCTTGTCGTGTATTTATTCATTAACGATCAGACCCTGTTCACTGATATACGTGAGTTCATTTCCGAGGTATCTAAGTTTAACATAATTAAAAAAATTACACACAATCCTGGACGTAACGGTCAAAAATATTTTAAGATAAAATCAATTTTACAGTAAAAAAAGAGAAGAAATCCTTCAAACGTCTAGTCCATATTCGATCTGTCTGTGGCTCTTGGACTACAAAAATTGAAACCAAAATTTTTGGACCGACTACCCGTCGAAGTGGTACACTCCTAATTGTCTCTTCGTCGTCACTACAAACATCTCCATTCCAGTATTTAAGTTGTTGTCGTTGTCATTACTTTTAGTACTACGAGTCTTGTATACTGAATTTCGGTTTTAAGTTATTATTTAGGATTATTCTCTTTATGTGTAAGCCGTGACAGGAAGGTATTCAGATCCTATCCTTTACATCAGTTCCACAAAATAAAGTAAATCGTTACAATCAAATAGTTCTCTGGTAGTTTTCAAAAATAATTATAAGCTGGAAAATTTTATGGTACGAGAGGAATGACCAAAGTGAAATAAACTAACCCTTTATAACGGATCAAAAAGTATCCCTGATAACCTCTATAAGGTCACCCTTGGATAAGGGTGACCTAATGTTTTCTTGTTTACGATGACTTTAAATTTGTGTGTCTTTTTCGTTCCATAACGAATTTCACCTTGATGTAAAACTTTTTGTCGCCTCAGAAATTTAATACGTAACAGTGACCCAAAACTTCTCATTAGAAAATATAACTTAGACATACTTATTATGTAAAAAAGACAAGTACAATATTTAAAGGAGATTTATTCATTTTTGAAACTCCAAGTTTCATCGAGAACGTAGAGGAACCACGTGACATGGTTAATACTATGAATTTAGTACTTCTGTTTACATCCCCCTTTCCTACCCCATCTCACCTTAAACTCCACGATATCTTCAACAAATATTTTATGAAAAAATTGGAAACACTATCGACCTTCTATACCTAATAAAAAATAGTAAAAAGAACCAAAAGGAAACTAAAGGTAGGAAAATAGCTTAACGAAAGGTAAAACTACAAATGTAGAACACCTTGTAAATTATCCAATTGGTCTTACGTTCCTCTGTTCAGTAGGACAGAAGTCCCTGTCTTAAGTTACGACAGTTCAGGGAATACAACCCCTGTTAAAATCCATTCACCTTCTTTCTCCCGGGGAGAGGGGGATGGTGGGATACTGACTCTAGTCTTCACAATTCAACGTTTATACCCTTCGTAAGTAGTACTTCTTTCTTCGAGGAACTGTATAAGTACTAAAGAGTCACTCACTGTTAGTTCCATCTTCGAACGTGAGAACAGACTCACGTGTATATTAGTGCTGATTCACGACGAACGCTCAACTTGTCGTCGCAAGGAACTTTTGACGGAGGTGTGAATGGGAGAGTGAATCGTTAGTTCGTATTACTTTGAAACGTAAAAAGATTGTTAAGTCCTTTCTGTTTTAGTTTCGTCTATCGTTCAAGTGTTTGAGATCATTAGTCCCCAGTTTACGTCTTCAGTAAAATTACTATTTAGATCTGAATCCGAATTCTTTTTCGACGAGAAGCGTTTGTTTATTCGAAACTCGACACCGGACCCGGGACGGAACAGACACCCGACTCCACTTTACAAAAGTAATGAGGGTCGATGAGAACCTTTTAGTGTGAGATTTATAGGGCGTCTGCAGGACAGGAAATACCGACGATCAATAAGAGGTATTTTGACGGTTTCATTTTCGTATGAAATGATAAATTTACAGTTTTGGAACTACGGAAAAGGGGGGGAGAAGTGGCTCTTAATGTAACTTTATTTTTATTTATACCTTTCCATAAAGAAAATAAAACTAATAAATATTTGATGTACAAAATAACTATGAATTTACAATAGATCCCCTTTAAGAGGTACCGTATAAATAATAAGGAAGAGATCATGAACAGTAAGTATATTAAAACAAACCAGGGTAAATGCGTAACTAAGAAAACCAGTAAAGAAGATGGGATGTATATATATATCATGTAGTGTTTGAACTCTTACAATCTCTTCCATGTACTTACCTACAAGGTTTATACAGTTCTTCGTATCATCGATATTTTTGATAGTGTAGAAAGTTTGTCTACCTGTTATTTTGCTACTGAAGATTAAAAAGTCTATCTCCTTTACAATACTTAGGATCACGAAAGGTTCCCACGAGAACATTTACCATTATTGTTTTCACATTCAAAATCTATAATGTCGAATTGACAATTTTTCGGGTCGACAATTTTACCGACTAATTCGGTTACTTCTTCCTATTCTTATATCAAAATCGAACCATACCACTTATTGTTGAAATACGACTTCACCACTACCAGGACGTGACATTAATAGGGAATTTCAACCTATATCTTAGCTGGATCGGAACTATTACATAAACTATCCGTCGAACACGACTTATAGAAAAGGACACCAAGCAACAAGAAGTGTGAGGGGTGTACACCCTATCACCACGATATTAATTGTGTCTTTATTTTTACTTTTATAAACAAAGGGTAACTTGCGACCCTCTACAAATACGGATAGTATCGGATAACATCTCCACTTATAAGGTCAGAGATTACACAGTAAACCTACAAATGGTCCGTGAAGACTGTAGACAAAAGTACTATAATCATTTAAAAAATAAGACAAATTTGTCACCGTATTAAAATTTTCTTACCCTTTCGTTTGTTTTTGTTTATTCTTTTTT
The DNA here is from genome assembly GCA_006410555.1 of Capra ibex. Taxonomy (NCBI): domain Eukaryota; kingdom Metazoa; phylum Chordata; class Mammalia; order Artiodactyla; family Bovidae; genus Capra; species Capra ibex. The sequence goes on from SJYO01046538.1 coordinate 46,265,811, forward strand.
CTGAACCTTTTTGTTAAGTTTTCTTTTTGACGAGAGTTGAAAGCAGGTACTCTTACTGTCATATACAAATTTATCTATAATACTTTAAGGATTTTCGAGTTTCTGGTGGAACTCAAAATCTCTTGTCCCTCTATTTTGGGATAGAAACCAACAGTCGGATTGAATAAAAATTATAGGTTTACCTCTTGTTAAACGAGGGAAAAATAGACTAAAACTCGAGGTGAGAGACCGGGATAACTAGGAACCAAACTCTTTTCATTCATTAGTTAGTGGATTTTACTTAGGTTCCCCGAAGTGACCGTCGAGTCGACCATTTCGTAGACGGACGTAAAACCCTTTGGAGTCAAGATAGGGACCCAACCCTTTTAGGCGACCTCTTTCCTTACGGATGGGTGAGGTCATAAGAACGGACCTCTTAAGGTACCTGTCTCCTCGGACCGATATCAGGACCTCGGTGTCTCAGTCTGTGTTGACTCGTTGATTGTGAAAGTGAAGTCAAAGTTTCCTACACGTTCGAAGTATCGACGTAAAAACAGTTCACCCACGTTCGACACTCACCTTATTAACAGGACAGACGTGGATCTAGACTAGGGAGGAGGTGACATCTCCTCTTCTGACACACATGAGAAAAGGGTCAGATTTCTTGTCTATACCAGTTTTGTTTGTGTAGTGTGCGTTGAGGTACGGGAGTCACTGATGTCGTAGGTTGTCCTCTTTACTCCGTACAAGTCTCTACGGGTACAGGGGCTCATCTTTCAACGGTAGTCATTCATACTTTAACTGTTTCCTCATAAAATTTCCGTTTAATCCAAGTTTACAGACTAGATATTTCTTTATCCGTTATCTAATACCTTTAGTTGAATTAATGATTTGACATAATATACTTTTCCAAGTGAAATTAATTTTTCATCTTATCCAAAACAATATACTTAAACATAAAAAAACACTAGATTATATATCTCCTGTCATCGTACCTTAACTTCCACAATTACAAAAATAAGTTCCTAGAAAAATAAGTTTACGTAGAGAGAGTCCGGTATTTTTAATTTCAACTTTGAGTCGTTACTTCAAATATCGGACTTCGTTAACTTAGATTATTTTAATATTTATAAGTAAAGTAGACATGGATCTCCATACATAGAACTAGTTTCCGATTATTTTGAAAAGTACAAAACCTATTGAAATAAAAGCCTACCGAAGACAAGAAGATGGTGAGAGTTTTAGTCAATAACTCTTATTCTGATGTCAAAACACAAGCTTAAACCGTTCATCCATCTTGAAGTGAAGTAATTGTATCATTTTATCTGGTTGTCTAACCAATTATTTATCGATAATTAAAGAGACCTTTCAACAGGGTTTGATACTACTCTATAGATCATGAATGAAAACACACACACACACACACACACCTCCATAAAAATATTAGAGCATCTCCTCTTTCAGTAAGGTTTGTACAATTTTTTTAGTCCTTAATAATTTAATTTCTCAAATTTTAATGTCGTACTCTAAATTATTGTAGATATTTCTTTTTATATTTATTCCAATTCCCCGATTTTTGTTATTTCACCAGTTTTAAAACATTATGTTTTATTATTAATTTCAAAATATTGTGTTCTATTATTTTATAGGAATTGTATGTATTAAGAGTTTTAGTAATTCTGAGACAAATTACGTTTTCATATATCGATAATTTCTGTTATCTTTTGATATAAATAATAGTACATGTTGTAACTGTAATTCATTTTCTTCGTTGCATCTTTCGGGATGTATCTCATACTGGAGTCATAAAGAACAATCGATAAAACTGAGTACCTAAATAGGTAAGACTTTACAAACCACCAAGGATCTTACACGAACATAAAGTGACCTGTAAAACTTACGGAGTATCGTTTTGTGTATGACATAGACGGGAGTTTTGTGAACACTATATTATGTTTTATATTTGTTATTTTATCACAAGATTGCTAATTGATTAGATCAATCAATAATAATAACAAAAGGGATCACTCAAAACCTTTTACGAAACTTTCGCTGAAGACTAATTGTTGGGGATGCAAGAAAAGTAAGAAGTTTCTAACATAATCACTACTGGTTAGTCCAATTCAAAAGGGTCAATGATATTTTATTAAAGTCATATTAGGACGAAATTTACCTTTAGAAACCTAAGGATTACAAGAAACATCAAATCTGAGACTATCCTGAATATTAGGGTTTCATACTCTTGAAATTTTATGACTCATTCCATGGGATCACAAAAACGATACAAAATAAAGAGATTTCTAAAACATATTAACCATAAGATAAGTAAAACCCAAAACTCGTAATTTTTTTTTTGTTGGTTTTATCGTTCGGACTTTATAGTCTTGTTTTGTTTTTAGACAAGAACTTCACACGTTTGATTTCTATATAGAAGGACAGAGAAGGATCCCCTCTTATGTCAAGTTTAGTTATATCAGTATGCTTATTTGAAATCATCCGGTTAATAGACTCACCCTCTTCTTTAGGTGACTTCATGACATACACCTTTACCTTGAGGTATATACTATTAACCTATTATTTATTAAGTACCTTTAATGGATGACTCTAGACGTACCTCTTTGATCTCAAATCTATAATTTTAAGGGAACTGAATACACTGTACATAATCAGAAAGGATATGAGAGGGATTCTTAAATAGAGTAAATCTTTTTTAAATACATCTTTCTGTGTTTCTCAAATATTTTAAAATCCTTATACTCACATTTACGTTTTTACGAGTCGTTTCATAATCGTTCAGATTACATTATTATATATTTTTAATAATATACGGTACTGGTTTATTCTAAAGAAGGTCCTTAAATTCCAACCGTGTTGTCTATTTTTAGTTACATTAAGTGATATAATTATCTCGATTCCTGTTTTTTGTGTCCTAGCGAAGTTATCTGTGTCTTTTTCGTAAACTTTTTTTAGGTCATACGAAAGTATCATTTTTGTGACTTGTTTAATCCTTACTTTCCTTGAAGGAGTACACATTTTTTCCGTAGACGTTTTGGGTGTCTCGAAACCACTTTATTACCTTCAGAAGGGGATTCTAGTCATTACTCTCTTTCTACAGGTGGGAATAGTAAAAACAAGTTCTGACATCACGTCTAAACTTACTCCCGATGATTCGTTCCTTTTCTCGTTTTTTATAGGTCTATTTTTCCTTCATTTTAATAGACATAAACATTTTCTGTACTAGAGGTACCTTTTTCGATAATCAAAACCGTTTCTACGTTCTAGTTGTGTGTTCTTAAATAACATAAAGATATATGATCGTTACTTATTATGTTCCTATTTTACTTACTTTATATTTAAGATAAATGTTATCGTAATTTTTCTTCGTTTATGAAACTTTATTGAAATTGTTTTCTGCATGTTCTGTATATGTTACTTTTGGTATTTTATAACAACCTTCCTTAATACGTTTTCAATGTATTTATCTTTATATAGACACAAGTACCTAATTTTCTAAGTCACAACGATTCTACCGGCAGCCCACCAGACCAGTCCACCAGTCCACCGGTCTGGTGGACTGCCGGTAGAATCGTTGTGACTTAGAAAATTAGGTACTTGTTTCTATCTGGTCGGAGAACTCTTTGGATATACGTCCAGTCCTTCGTTTTCAATCTTGACCTGTACCTTCTTGTCTGACCAAGGTTTATCCTTTTCCTCATATAGTTCCGACATATAACAGTGGGACGAATAAATTGAAGATACGTCTCATGTAGTACTCTTTGGGACCCGACCTTCTTCGTGTTCGACCTTAGTTCTAACGGCCCTCTTTATAGTTATTGGAGTCTATACGTCTACTGTGGTGGGAATACCGTCTTTCACTTCTCCTTGATTTTTCGGAGAACTCCTTTCATTTTCTCCTTTCACTTTTTCAACCGAATTTCAAGTTGTAAGTCTTTTACTTCTAGTACCATAGGTCAGGGTAGTGAAGTACCCTTTATCTACCCCTTTGTCACCTTGTCACAGTCTGAAATAAACCCCCCCGAGGTTTTAGTGACATCTACTACTAACGTCAGTACTTTAATTTTCTGAGGAACCTTCCTTTTAATACTGTTTGGATCTCTCGTATAACTTTTCGTCTCTGTAATGAAACGGTTGTTTTCAGGTAGATCAGTTCCGATACCAAAAAGGTCACCAGTACATACCTACACTTTCAACCTGACACTTTTTTCGACTCGTGGGTTCTTAACTACGAAAACTTGACACCACAACCTCTTCTGAGAATTCTCAAGGAACCTGACGTTCCTCTAGGTTGGTCAGGTAAGATTTCCTCTAGTCAGGACCCTAAAGAAACCTTTCTGACTACGATTTCGACTTTGAGGTTATGAAACCGGTGTACTACGCTTCTCAACTGAGTGACCTTTTTGGGACTACGACCCTCCCTAACCCCCGTCCTCCTCTTCCCCTGCTGTCTCCTACTCTACCGACCTACCGTAGTGACTGAGCTACCTGTACTCAAACCCACTTGAGACCCTCAACCACTACCTGTCCCTCCGGACCACACGACGCTAAGTACCCCAGCGTTTCTCCACCTGTGTTGACTCGCTGACTTGACTTGACTGGACTTCTACCGTCACGAGGGTTCAAATGGAGGTCTGAGGATAGGTTTAGGTTTACCGGAAGAGATGTCTTTAACTTTTCAACTAAGATCTTAAGTGTATCTTTACGTTCCCAAGGTTCATTGGTTTTGTTAGAACTCTCCTTCCTACTTCTACCTCCCGAGTAAGAAGAACTAAAGTTTTGTCATGTCAAGTCAAGTCAAGTCAAGTCAACGAGTCAGCACAGACTGAGAAACACTGGGGTACTTAGCGTCGTGCGGTCCGGAAGGACAGGTAGTGGTAGAGGGCCTCAAGTGAGTCTGAGTGCAGGTAGCTCAGGCACTACGGTAGGTCGGTAGAGTAGGAGACAGCAGGGGAAGAGGAGGACGGGGGTTAGGGAGGGTCGTAGTTGCAGAAAAGGTTACTCAGTCGAGAAACGTACTCCACCGGTTTCATGACCTCGAAGTCGAAATCGTACTAAGGAAGGTTTCTTCAGGGTCCCAACTAGAGGTCTTACCTGACCAACCTAGAGAAACGTCAGGTTCCCTGGGAGTTCTCAGAAGAGGTTGTGGTGTCAAGTTTGTATAGTTAAGAAGCTGCGACTAGGAAGAAGTGTCAGGTTGAGAATGTAGGTATGTACTGATGACCTTTTTGGTATGTTCCGGTGTCATTAGTTGTGATACACCATGACCGAACTCACTTTCACTTTCAGTGAGTCAGTACAGGCTGAGAAACGTTGGGGTATCTGATATGTCGGGTACCTTAAGAGGTCCGGTTTTATGACCTCACCCATTGTCATTAGTTGTGATACACCATAACCGAACTCACTTTCACTTTCAGTGAGTCAGCACAGGCTGAGAAACGTTGGGGTATCTGATATGTCGGGTACCTTAAGAGGTCCGGTTTTATGACCTCACCCATCGGAAAGGGAAGAGGTCCCCTAGAAGGGTTGGGTCCCTAACTTGGGTCCAGAGGGAGTAACGTCCGCCTAAGAAATGGTCGACTCGATTCTCTATATATCACTGATCACCTGATCTAGTTGTGGATTCTTCATTTCGATACATGAATACCAGGTGACTGGAAATTGTGACCACGGTTCCGGTAAGTCATCTCTCCTTTTTTTGGATCAGAGAAACTGTTTACCACGACCGGGTCGACCTATAGGTGTTCAAATTTTTCACTCCACCCTGGGAATTGATTGTGGTATGTGTTTTTAATTGAGTTTTACCTACTATCTGGATTGAAACATCGATTTTAATATTTTAAGAATCTCGCTTTGTATTGACATTCAGAAACATCGAAACCTAATCCGTTACTAAAGAATCTCTTCCAAAAAGTCTTCGGAACCCAATCTAGTTTCAAAGAGTTTTCGTATTCGTCGTTTCTTTTTATATATTTAACCTGGAGTAATTTTAATTTTGAAGACATTAAGTTTCCTGTGATAGTTCTTTCATTTTTCTGTTGGGTGTTTTACTCCTTTTTATAAACGGTCAGTACATAGACTATTCTCTGAAATAATATCTCTTATATATTTCTTGATATTGATTTGTTATTTTCGATCCATTTGATTGAATTTTTACTGGTTTCGAAGACCCATCTGTAAAAAAAGTTTCTTCTATGTGTTTACTACTTGTTTTTTACTACAAATCTTATTGATCAGTAGTTGTTTTACGTTCAGTTTTGGTGTTCTAACGGAAAGTGCTGGAAGGGACCACCGAGTCGTCATTTCTTAGGTGGACGTTACGTCCTCTGTGCCCAAGATAGGGAACCAACCCTTCTAGGGGACCTCCTCCCGACTATTGGGTGAGGTCATGAGAACGTACCTCTTAGGGTACCTGTCTCCTCGGACCACCCGATGTCAGGTATCCTAGTGTTTCTTTGTCTGTGTTGACTTTGCTGATTTGAGTGTGTGGTAAAGTGTAGGTTATCCTACCGATACTAGTATTTCTGTCTGTCATTGTTCACAGTATCTCCTATACCTCTTTAACCCTGAGAACACGTAACGACTACTCTTACATTGTCACACGTCGACGACCTCTTTTTGTCAAACCGTCAAGGTTGTGTCAATGGTTCACTGGGTCCTTAAGGTGAGTGCCCATTTATGAGTTTCTTTAACTTTTTATATATAGGTGTATGTTTTTCACATGTACTCAGAAGTCTCTTCACAATAAGTATTCTTAATATTTAACCTTTGTTGAGGTTACAGATAGTTGATTCCTTGTTTGTTTTCAACACATGTTACCTTACGATCGGGCATTTTTCATTACTTCATGAGTATGTACCCTGGTATACCTACTTGGAACTTTTGTAATGCGATTTACTTTCTTCTACTTGTGTTTTCTAACGTATAACATACTGAAGAAGATATACTTTACAGGTCTCTCAATTTAGGTATCTTTGTCTTTCGTCAAGTCTAAATGGTCCCTGACCCCCGTCCATCCTCACTCCTCACTGGTGATTATACATGTCCTAAAGAAACCCCCACTATCTAAGACGTCAATGTATGACCCTTATCAAAATATTGACATTTTTAGGGTGACTTGACATGTGAAATTTTCCCACTTTAAATACTCTACACTTAATATAGACTTATTATTTTTTGGGTAATCTCTAAATAAAGAAAACGATTATTACGTAAAAGACGTGTACAGGGACTCTCTCAACCTTGTGACTCAGTATTGACCTGTAAAGAAGATAACATACTTACTCAAATAAGTTCTTATCCTAAACTACCTTTTGTCCCTCCCTTCTTGAACCTGGAGATTTACCCTCATTCCCATATAGTTCCTCTCCGACGACGACGACGACCACGATTCAGTGAAGTCAGTACAGGCTGAGACACGCTGGGGTATCTGTCGTCGGGTGGTCCGAGGGCAGGGACCCTAAGAGGTCCGTTCTTGCGACCTCACGTTAAAGGAAGAGGTTACGTACTTTCACTTTTCAGTTTCACTTCAGCGAGTCAGTACAGACTGAAAAGTGCCGGGGTACCTGACTTCGGATGATCCGAGGAGGTAGGTACCCTAAAAGGTCCGTTCTCATGACCTCACCCAACGGTAACGGAAGAGGTAGTTCCTCTCCGATGTACTCGGATTAGTGTTAAATCTCTTCCTGACTACTCGACTTTCGTCGTTTGTACATCTTAAGACTGTTACAAAGAAACAATACACTTTCTAATGAGTTTGCAATAATACCCTTCTCAGAAAAATCAAATGATTTCTGACAAGAAGGTTAACCCGAAGGGTTCCACCGAGTCACCATTTCTTAGGTGGCCGGTTTGTCCTCTACTCTCAAGATAGGAACGTAACCCTTCTAGGGGACCTCCTTTTTTACTGTTGGGTGCGGTCATAAGAACGATCCTTTTAGGGTACCTGTCTCCTCGTACCACCCGACGTCAGGTACCACATCGTCTCAGTCTGTGGTCAATCACTGATTTGTTGTTAATAAGGTCCTTTATGGAAGGCCCTCACGAACAATTTCACGAGTCTCAAAGTTTAGTGGGGACTAAAGAAGGACCCATAACCGACGTTCACGGTCGCTATCAAACCACACCACCTTCACCCCACCTCCCTTCCCTCTTATTCAGTGAAGAACGACTGAGACTTTTAGTCCAGGGAGGTTACTACTTGACAAGTTTTCTGTCTGACTTTTAAAATGAATCGTAGTAAAAGATTAGTACAGTAAATAAATCTTATTTCCTACAAGTGACAACAAAGTAGTTCAGGTTTTATTTATCGTCCAACTATAAATATAAGACAGATCGGTTAAGGTAAACGGTTTTACAAAAAAATTGCAAACAACGTACATCAGTACCAAGTGATCGAAAAAAACGAACTATCAGAAAATAACGTACTTATATGGTCAAACAAATAAGAGTACAATTGCACTTCGACTTAATGAAGGTCAGACCCTGATAATTAGAAACCATAGTCGAAATATCGACATGGAGAAATAAAAAAATCGTCAATGGGGTTTCTAATGAGTATGAACTAAATAATGTAAGATGAAACGTACATGTGAAGGGTTTGGTGTATTTTTGGAATAAAAATAAGGGCAAAATGAAGGAGAAGGTGAGAAAAACGGTAACAACAGTACGTGAAGTGAATACCTATAATAAAAAAGGTATTCTATAATAATGACGACAACAAAGTTGTCAGTCATAAGTGAATTAATCCATAAATGTGAAAGATTACGAGAAGTAACGAAGGACGTTAAGGTACCTGTCGAGTGAAAAGGACTATGAACGAACGTCTACTCTCGGAATCCCTTAGAACCTTTATGGGAAAAACGATAAGGTGACAAATGACGGTCGCGGAAAGTCTTCGTGACAAGTAACACCCATCGTCTTTCGAGAAGTGTGTGCGGAACTAAGAAACGAGGAAGGGAAGGAACATCTGGAAAGTAATTGTACGAACGAGGAGTGTTTTGGTCTTTAGTAGAGAACACGATCTTACGCACCGGAACCGTTATATAAAATTTCCGTTGTGATCGTTATGGACTCTGTCAACTCTTACAAATACAGGACTTAACAACCTTTAGACTATGACGAGAGTTCTAAAACATGGTATCTGTAAAAATTTCTCTTTTTTATCTAATTTAGACAAAAGTAAGTTTCACTAAATTCCCCCAAATGAGTTTTAATGTCACCTTTACTTGAAATAAGAGTCGGGAATAGTATGAGAAAGGATTTGAAAAGAAACGAAGTGTAAGTGTGAGTTTCGTGAAAGGACGGGGGAGGAATGGGATGGAGCTTCCATGTGGACAAAACGGGAATGAAGAACAACTACGGACACAAGAGTTCGATTCCCAACTAGTTTGTAAAAGTAGGATTATACAATTAAAAATTATACGTAATTCAAAACGGATTCCAAAGGGGGTGAAAAAAAAAAGAAACGTGAAATTTCCCTTCTAAAAACTCGGTTTTCCTTCCTAGGAATTCCTACCCTAAAGTCCTCAGTCGAATATCCCTTCTGTCTAAGTGTGACGCAAAGATTCGTGTCAAGACAATTAAACTTACGACTGAAACACACCTGGATCCAGACCCTGTACCGTCGAACCTGACATTCTGAACAAACATGAGGGTTAAGTTGAATGAACATGGTGATTTGGGTCCTTGACATCCCGGTCGGGTCGTCCGTCTTCTCCCGTCCCTTCACACTTATTCTCTCGTCTGCACTCCTAAACGGGTGCCCTGACCTCCTCCCGTAACCTCTTCCTTTACCGTTGGGTGAGGTCATAAGAACGGATCTCTTAAGGTACCTGTCTCCTCGGACCACCCGACGACAGGTACCCCAGCGTGTCCCAACCTGTACTGACTTACCTGAATCGTACGTACGTACGTACGTAACCTCTTCCTTTACCGTTGGGTGAGGTCATAAGAACGGACCTCTTAGGGTCCCTGTCTCCTCGGACCACCCGACGACAGGTACCCCAGCGTGTCTCAGTATGTACTGACTTCACTGAGTCGTCGTCGTCGTCGACCTCCTCCTGTATCGTCTCAGGACCCACCACACACTTCGGACACCTAGGACCCCTTTCGAACGGAAAGTCTCTTGAGTTCTGAAGGTATCACTTCCAGTAGTAACGAGATGTACTACTAGGGGCAAGAGAGACGAGGAAGACTTCGACTATTTCCCGACCTAGTGACCCAGTATAGGAAGGATGGTGTCACTTCCGTTCCCACTCTCTGGAGAAGGATACGAAGTATTCTTCAGTCTGTCAGACGGACGTCCAGACGACGACTGATGTCCCCGTCTCTTCACCGTGACAGGTCTCACAGTCCTGACCATATGACATTTTGTAGAGGTTGAGTACCTCAAGGTTGTTCGGTAGGGTTATTTATATATTCATTTGTTACTACGGTGGTGACTCTCTTAGATTTTCATTCTCACCCCTACCCCGTTCTTCTTTTTTGTTGTTTTAAAGGTGTAGTTAAATCTCGATAACTTCTTCTGTCTTTTGATCCTATTTTGAACCGTGAGCTCCTATAAAATTATTTTAGTGTGTATGTCTATGTTTGTATTTGAGACCCTCAATTATACTGAAAAGTTTTACAGTGACCTACTAGATTTCTTCTCTTAGTAGTGACTAAAAGGAATCTTCACTGTACCTCATAGTACGGTATTCGTTTTTCTAATTCTTCGTCTTTAATCCTACCTTTTATTTTCCCTGAACCTTCAATCTAGATCTTGAGAATCATACTTATTAACATCTAGGTTTTTCTCTTAATTTTCGTTTCTGTTTCTAATACATAATTTTTTAAAGAGAATTGATTTCCTTTTCGACTCAACGTCTAACTTTCCTGAATAACTAGGATTACTCTTATCTGTGTGTAGACGTCTTTAAGACCCTTTTAGGGACTTAGTGTTTTGGTATCTCTTTTCAGAACGTTTGAAAAGTCCGTCTTCAACGATGTTATTTTTATTATCATAACCATAGTCGTAGGTTAAAAAGTAAACGTTGTTGTCTTAATTTTACTATATTACTATATCGATATGACGATTCTTCTTACTGACTTAAAGTTCGTAGATTATATATTAAATAGACTGTTCCAATATTTTCTATAAAATCTATTGTTCCTTTCTAATTCTAATTTATAATTAGTTCGTAGGGTAGACTTCCGATATGATCTCTTAATGAGGTTAGTTTTTTTTTTTTTCTTTTGGTACTGGAGTCCAACGCTTTTACTGTCTTTCAATACTTGTGGTTTTGAAAGTCACATATAAATATGGGTATGTATGTACGTGTTGTATTAATTTCGATGTACTAATTACTGTCCGATAAGTCTATGTGTATTTAGGGGGTATGTATAAGTGTAAGAGTTTAGCTATGTGTGTATATATATATATTTCATAGAACTTTACACCCTTTTATATTACGTTATATTATATGATGACTACAAAGAAAGAAATCATTATTGTGATAGATGTCTATACTTCGGTCCAATAGAAATTTTTTTTTTTATTTAAGGTGTTTTAACTAGATTGAGTAATACTATATACAGACAGGACCCAAGGAAGACAATTGGAACGGACCATCAAGAGTCCAGTTTTGAAACTGGTCTTTTCGATCATCATAGATCAACGAGAAAAACAGGTTGTCGATTTTGAAAATAAAATGGACATTAAAAAAGAGGTCATAAAATCGGAACGTTTTCAGGACCCAATGTGTTCGTTCCCACAGAAGGAAATTCTTTGTATGACAAACTTAGGTTTTAAAAAATTTTTACAGTAGAAAGTTCATGGGAAAATTAACTATTAGGAAATCACCCCAACACGGTTTGAGTAAAATGAAGTCACATGAATCCTTAGATGGATTTTAAGGTGTACGTATTACGATAAACTATAAAGTAAATTAGCTCAACCGGTTATATCGATACACACAGTCTCTCTACAAATACTCTAATATTGTTACGTTTACGTACGGAGCACTCAAATCCAGAAAAATCTCCAGAAAAGGTATCGTTTGTAATAAAAACGTTGAAATTTGAGTATTTGTTTTAAAACATTCGACTTTATCGAGGGGCACGTAAACAACTTTTAGAGTTTCAATCTGGTAAAAAGAACTTCCATGTCGAGAGACAGTTCGGTCCTCTTTATTTCTATTTTTTAAATAGAGTAATACTTTACTTCAAACTATCCTCTTTTTCATTGTTGGACATTATTCTAAGTTCTTTAGGTGGGGTACTCAAACATCCCCTCTGTTACGAACTGGAGAAAAGAGAATTCTAGATATTGACCCGGACTCTTAATAAAAATGAATTCTATATAATTGTCCTCTTTTTGTATTTCTAAACATTTACATGTACACCGGGGGTATCCTTTGATTTCTGGGTTTTTCGTCCATCCGGGTTCATAAATATATGATTAAACTTGTTTCTCACCACTAATACTTTTTCATTCATTTTACATACTCCTCTCATTTCCTTCCATAACAAAATTGTTAGACAATTGTTACAAACATCCATGTCTAAAGAGACCCGACCTGACGAATAGAGACCAGTATTGTTACGTAAAAGGGAGGACCATGTCTCTCCCGTCGAAAAGGTACCCTCAAAATAGACGACGAAAGTTCTTCATTTTACCTATAGTCACAGGAAGATGGACGACAAAAGTTCATTTATTAGAAATACGGTTTTACCGTATAAACCCTCACCGTATAAAAAAGTGGGAAGTTTTCTTCGAAGTCTCATACAACCAAAGGAAATTACTGTTTATTCTTGCACAAATCAATGGTACTGTAAACCATTTTGAGTCACCGCATTCTGCAGTCGGTTGATACCTGTACGTAGGAATCGACTTCGGTCACGTTCAGTAGAAAATAGTGTTCCACCACCACCACCACCACAAGTCAACGAGTCAACACAGACTGAGAAACCTGAGACACCTGACGTCGTGTGGTCCTAAGAGACAGGAAGTGGTAGAGGACCTCAAACGAGTTTGAGTCCAGGTAACTCAGCCACTACGGTAGGTTGGTAGAGTAGGAGTCAACAGGGGAACAGGACGGAAGTAAGAAAGGGTCTTAGTGTTCTTTAGTGTCTTAAAGAGCCTGGTGTGGAAGTCTCCCGATGTAAAATTTTTAAAGTTGTCGGTCTGGTAGGTGTCTTCCGACCATTATCCTGATTTACATAAGAAACTAATATTTTATATATAACGTATACAGGATACATTGTCTGTGATTCGATTCACGTCCCCTTCTGTTCTTATTTTGTGTGACAGGTGGTCCTCGAAGGTATACAACGTACTCTCTCTACAATTCCTGTCACTGGAAGACATTGACTACGTGGTCTATTTCGATCGACTGTTTCGAATTTCCGTCGCTCCAATATGAGGACCGAAGTCTCAAGTTTACGAGAATAAGTTTTCAAGAGAGGTTGACGAATGATCACCATATCGTACTCCGTTCAGTAATTTAGGACGAGATTTACGAGTGAAAAAAAAAATACTATTGTTATCGGGAAATAAAAAGTCACAGATTGTATATACATGACTTACTATGTACAGGGTATTTTCGATAAATAATAATAAATATAAGTAGTCCTTTACCTCTGTTTTCTTGTCACGAGGAGTTTTTGAGTTTGAGTTGTCTTTGTTTCCAACAGGAGACTCTCAAATAGATGTTGTAGTACTATCTAACCTAGTCTCGAGTCTAAGAGTCCCACTTGAATTTCCGACTGATAATACGGTCGGGGGACCTCCTCCCGTGCTGTTGGTGAGGTCATAAGAACGGACGTCTTAGGGTACCTGTCACTCGATGTCAGGTGTTCCAGTGTTTGTCATCCTGGATTCAGTGTTGACTTCACTGAATCGTACGTACGTAATACGGTCGATTTTTTTGAATCTCTTATATATGTGTATAAGATACCGTCCATGTACGTAAGTAATTTTTTCTTTCTTATTATATTACTAGGGTGAACAAGCAATCAAGTCAAGTCAAGTCAGCGAGTCAGTAAAGGCTGAGAAACGCTGGGGTACTTAGTGTCGTGCGGTCCGGAGGAACAGGTAGTGGTTGAGGGCCTCAAGTGGGTTTGAGTACAGGTAACTCAGTCACTACGGTGGGTCGGTAGAGTAGGAAACAGTAGGAGAAGAAGAGGACGGGAGTTAGGGAGGGTCGTAATCTAGAAAAGGTTACTCAGTTGAGAAGCGTACTCCACCGGTTTCATAACCTCAAAGTCGGAGTCGTAGTAAGGAAGGTTACCTGTGGGTCCTGACTAGAGGAAATTCTACCTGACCAACCTAGAGGAACGTCAGGTTCCCTGAGGGTTCTCAGAAGAGGTCGTGACGTCAAGTTTTCGTAGTTAAGAAGTCGTGAGTCGAAAGAAGTGTCAGGTTGAGAGTGTAGGTATGTACTGGTGACCATTTTGGTATCGGAACTGATCTACCTGGAAACAACCGTTTCATTATAGAAATAAAAAATTATACGATAGATCCAACCAGTATTGAAAGGAAGGTTCCTCGTTCACAGAAAATTAAAGTACCGACGTCAGTGGTGGATGTCACTAAAACCTCGGGGTTTTTTATTTCAGGCGGTGACAAAAGTGACAAAGGAGTAGATAAAGGGTACTTCACTACCCTGGCCTACGGTACTAGAAGTAAAAGACTTACAACTCGAAATTCGGTTGAAAAAGTGAGAGGAGAAAGTGAAAGGAGTTCTCCGAAAAATCAAGGAGAAGTGAAAGACGGTATTCCCACCACAGTAGACGTAAAGACTCCAATAACTATAAAGAGGGTCGTCAGAACTAAGGTCGAACACGAAGAAGGTCAGGTCGCAAAGAGTACTACATGAGACGTGTCTTCAATTTATTCGTCCCACTGTTATATGTCGGAACTATATGAGGAAAAGGAAAAACCTTGGTCACAGTTAAATTGAAGTTTATCCTTATTTTCATGATTCCCACCAAACTCGTAATTCTTTANACAACTCGAAATTCGGTTGAAAAAGTGAGAGGAGAAAGTGAAAGGAGTTCTCCGAAAAATCAAGGAGAAGTGAAAGACGGTATTCCCACCACAGTAGACGTAAAGACTCCAATAACTATAAAGAGGGTCGTCAGAACTAAGGTCGAACACGAAGAAGGTCAGGTCGCAAAGAGTACTACATGAGACGTGTCTTCAATTTATTCGTCCCACTGTTATATGTCGGAACTGTATGAGGAAAAGGAAAAACCTTGGTCACAGTTAAATTGAAGTTTATCCTTATTTTCATGATTCCCACCAAACTCGTAATTCTTTATTGGAGATATTTAGCGAATTGTGTTACAGGTCTGATACCCTCAGTAAACCATTTAAGAACCATTGACTAACAAACTTTTTCTTCTCTGATACTCGGAAAGATATGTACTACTTCGTCCTTCCTCAAACTGTCGTCTACTGTTTCAACGGAGTATGACTGCACCACAGGACATCCCCTACGTCTAAGAAGGAAGGGACTGACTGTGTAAATTTGAACTTCAGATGTTGATTCCCCGGAACCCAGTCTAAAGAACGGGTGACTCGTTCACGTGACGCCCTCCGTCCGTAGTGACTTTTCTTCCTTAACTACCAGACGAGAGGACACAGTTAACGTCGAGAAGAAATCCAGTATTATTGGTTGGAGACAGTCAAACCCCACTCTTGCCCCTAGTCCTACCCCAACCACTCCTGTTCGGAACTAAATATGTCATCCCTGTCTCTAGTGGGAACACCTCTCCCCTTTTCTTTCACCCCACACCACAAGGACCCTGTCGTCAACACCCATTCCTCTACGGGAGTTGACACTCCGAGTCTTGTCAGTCGTTCTGATTTTATAATTAATCCTCCATTGAAGTCTTCCTCAAGGATCTTGAGATGGCAGGAGTACTCTGGATCCAGTGGTTGGTAGATCTTATGACCAGTGTTTAGGACAAGTTTTATAAAACTTTTGACGAAACCACCTCCTCCTAAAGTAAGAGGGCAATTGTCACTGACGTAGGTTCCTTCGAAATTAAAAAAGGGTGCCCTTCACTTGTTGGCGTCCCGTAGTTGGTTCCGGAGAGACCATGCCGGATTCCTTCTTTCCTCCTTTCCGAACCTCCCTCCGAGTCAAGTAGTGACGATGCGTCTCCGCCCGACCAGACCGCGGGGGCGGTCTACGGGTACTCGGGATTGCCACACAGGACGAAGAAACAGGCGTCTCGGGGAGCCGCGCCTGGGCCTGTGCGACGCCCGGCCGCGCGCGCCGAAGTGGCCGACGGAAAGACGCCATGCGAAGCCTGGACGTCAGGGAGACTTCCGCCGCGACGCGAGACCGCCGGTGAGGGTCCAGTGGCAGGCCCCTGTGCACCGGTGGCGCAGGGCGACGCGCCTACCCTGCCCCGGGCCTCGGGGTCGCGCCCTCCGCTGGGCGGGAGAGAGTCCGCCTCGTCCACACACCGAGCGAGGGACGCCAGAAGGTGAGGTAGAGGTAGGGGCATGTTGACGCAAAGTGTACGGTCGTTCTAATACGAGTCTTAGAGGTACGGTCTCCAAGGGGTTTCAGGAGTCAAGTAGAAGAGTGAAGAGACCAGAAAGGTCAGAACCAAGAAGCAAAGTTTAAGCAAAGACAGTGACGTAATAGACGAGGAGAAAGTTTGCAAACACCTAAACAGTTCTGAGGAGGAAAGGTGAGAGACAGTAGGAGGGAAAAAGATGACATCCAGCAAGACCTGGTTGCCTACTCCCTGCCGGGAATCAATTACGCCTGTCTTCACTGAGGCGACAGTAGCCTCCATTACGCCGGCGTTTACTGGAGAAGGAACCAAGACAACAGTGACAATCGTTTCAGGTTTTTTATAGACTCTTAGGCACTACTAACACTCCAGTTACCGTCTGGTGTATGTAAACGATTACAAGAACTACATTGACATGGCTTGAGTCGAGGAAGCTTTTTCGAAACATCTTCCTTGACTACCGAGGAAAAAAATTTTCCTACCAACGGTTTGATATTATTATTCTCCAAAAAGTAAACTTTTCAGTAATCAAAGAGTCTTACATATGTATAAACTCTGTGTAAATGAAAATGAAGAAACTAAATTTTATCGGTCTCCAGTCGGGGAATCGGGTCTTGTGAATTTTTATTCTAATTTTTATTTTGTATTTCGTTGTAACTGTATATATGTGATGACACACAATTTATCGATCACCTTCCGACGACTAAGTGGAACAACATATTGTCTTTGATTGTGTTGTAACGTTTTGTTAATAAGAGATTTAAATTTTTCTTTTTTTTTTCTTTTTAAAATAAATTTTAAATTTTTACGTTGTAAATAACCCTCTTCGTGGATTTAATATGTTTAACAGTTAATGGATTTGTATTTCTACATTTTGACATAGATCGTAGTTCCAATAGAAACCCGTCTCTCTATCCGTCGATCGACAGATAGATCCATCTATGTATATCTATAGGTAATTTATTTAGTAAGTATATATATATATATGTATATATATATACTTCTTCATTTTCATTAACGTGAAATTTATAGAAGATAATATAGGGGACTTTGTTTTGAATAGGTCCATCCTGAGTTTTTAATTATAAGTTAAGAGGGAGGAATGGTAAGTTTCTTGTAAAATTAAACAAATTAATCTAATACCTTTACACTCAGTCAACTTTTGAGACGAACCACTCATCTTCATTTGATGAGAGGTAAGAAACGATGGAGTTTCACTCCATTAATGAGGATCTCGACCCACTAACTTGACCCAATCCGGTCGATGTATGGACGAGTCTAACCTAGACGGACGTAAATAATTCTATGGTCCAAAGAGGTCTGTTGATCACTTCATAAGTCTGTAAAATTTCACGACTAGTTTAGATACATTCTTACAGTAATAAAGGTAAAGACATAGTTAATGAAAATAAAAACATTACTCACTCCTTATACTGGAGGTAGAATATTGAGGTTTTTGTTTATTTTTGATATTTATAATAAATATTGCGTATAGGTTTTCCTTATTGAAAGAACAATTTTAAATTTAACAGAATTAGGATTTAGTAAGACTAAATAAAAATTACTCTTTTGAAGTGATATTACAGTTTCAATTCACTTTTATTTAGTTGAATTTACACTAATTATAAATGTTTCATCCTTGGGTTTCAAGTTTTAAAACGTCTAATATTATCAACCACTATTTTCAGTTTAACTACTATCCTGTTTCTACACCAGGAATCTCAAAATAACGGACGCACACACACACACACGAGTCAGCAAGTCAGTACAGACTGAACAACCCTGGGGTACTTGACATCGACCGGTCCGAGAAGACAGGTAGTCTAAAAGGACCGTTCTTATGACCTCACCCAACGGCAAGAGTCCTTGACTTAGGTGCAGAGAACGTAGAGGTCGTAACCGTCCGTCTAAGAAATGGTGACTTGTCTCAACATAACGAAAACGATTTGTAGTAACCGTTCTACATGTTTCATTCAATGAGATCACGATGAGGGGACTCTTTAGAAAAAACCGAGGACTATGTACCCTCGGTTCGTGTCTTCCAGAATCCCTGTCTTCCCAAGTCAAATGACCTGGGATGTTACATGAACTTGGAAGGAAGGTAGACATACCCCCGACCACCGACACACCAAACAGTCAATGACTCATGGATCTGGAGGTCACATAACAAGGACTTTCTTGATAGTCTGAAAATTTTGTAACAAGTGTCTGAAGTGGAAACACACTTTATAAACTAGATAAATTTCCTAATAGGGTTATCCACTTAAAGAGGTATAAGACGTAAAAAGTAAAAATAAAAGAGGGGACATTTGTTTCCTTCGTGATCCTTTCCTCATAATTGGATTAGTTATAAGCTTGGACCATTTGGTCTCTAGTGTCTCCTAAAGAACGGTTCGTTAGATACGACACCTACCCGTCTACCTACTTGTCTCTTTCTATGTCTGCACATCTAGCTGTCTCTGTGTCTGTGTCCGCACTCGTGAACAGTTTTTGTGTAAATGTGACTTCAACGACTATCCTTCCAATACCTTCGGTAGTCTACGCAAGAAGTGTAATAGAGTCAGAGAAGTCCATCTCCCACCTCTACCTTCAATAAGATCCTAGGGTGGTTTGGAGTGTTTTGTTTTTGTTCCATCTCAATCTCCACTAGTTAGGGTATGTCTTTTCGGACCTACATATCCACCCAGTCACATTACCATTGTTAGCAGTATATTAATTCACCAAACTAGTGACAATGACTCAATCACCAGGGACTGTGATTTTAACCTGTACTATATCGAGAATTTTGTTTCGAGAAACTGATTTGTATTTTTATTAATTTCATTGAGACAATAACAAAGAGTGTACTTTACCTTTTATATAACTTTCGTTACTTATAAGATGCATACTTATTTATAAATTCTTATAAGTATCTCATTATTTATACGATGGAGCAGAGTCGATTCCTCAGACTCAAGGACTATCGTACAGGAGTCCTTAGAAACACTGGTTAACGTGGCTTGGTTCGAAGTTCAAACAACCCGAGGTAGTGTGAACGAATTCAGACAGAGTCTCATATTATTTCTTTGAAGTAAAACGTTATGTTTAAAACTAAATGTATTGATTTGTGATTGTACACAAACGAATGTAAACAATTAATCCTTATGATTAATTACGGATACGGTTAGTAGAATTTTGATATAACTGATCACTTACAAGGAAAAACGGACAAAGTCTACCTAACCTATAAATAAGAAGTGATTACACTATATCGAACTGAATTATAGGGACACCGAATCGAACTACCACGTAATTTTATTAGGTACTTTGAAAACTTTATTATGACTATGGGGTCGGAGGGTGGGTTTTAAGACAATAGCAGATGATACATCGGTTCCAACTCTTGTTGACCGTTTCAATCACAGAAGTTATGAATTTTGTAAAGGTCGTACTCTTTACAAAATGAAAAGTATATTGACTTACAATAATTATAAAGATGTCTAAAAATATTATATCATATAATCAATAGTTAACGATGTACTGTTTAATAGTTGATAAATCGTTGAATTGTGTTAGGTGCACGTAACAAGGAGTCAAATATACCCAGTCCTCAAACCTGTGTAGAGTCAATGCAGGAGACGAATCCCAGAGTGTTAGGACTTTACTTACACACAGTGAACCCTAGAACCCGACCCCAGTGTAAACTTCAAAGGTGACCCCTACCTCGGAAAAAGTGAACGTATCTAACAACCGACGTAAGTCACAGAACGTCGACATCGTGACTCTCGAAGACTTAAAAGTGACCAAGTATCTCAAGGAACAGTACACCACCAAAGGGTCGTACCGAGAAACGGTGGAGTATCGGTCGTCCTTCTTCCTCTGAGGTTGTCATGTCCACGATGTCAGAAAACATTGCATTAGTACATTAGTACATGTTTATTAGTCCATGTCTGGTAGTTGAAACAGTATAACATAACCAATCTTCGTTCAGTGTTCCCCCAGTGTGTTCTCACATCTGGGGGTCTCCGTTGTTAGTGAATTCTGAGAGAGCCAGAGTATCTGTATCTACTTTATATGTGGTATAATAACATCAAGTTGACATGTAGTCGTATTGTCAAATTAGTTTAAAAGTAATTTTGTGTATCTTTAAACCGGCGAACTACGTTTTTCGACTAAGTAACCTTCTCTGAGACTACGATCCTTTCTAACTCCACTTTTCTTTTTACCCCGTCGTATCCTACTCTGACAATCTATCGTATAAGTTGAGTTACCTGTATTTAAACTCGAGGGACCAGTGAGTCTACCATTACTTCGACGGACGTTACGTCCTCTGGACCCAATCTAGGGACCCAACCCTTCTAGGGGACCTCCTCCCATACCGTTGGGTGAGGTCATACGAACGGGCCTCTTAGAGGTACTTGTCTCCTCGGACCGTCCGATATGTCAGGTATCCCAGCGTTTCTCAACCTGTGCTGACCCATTAATTCGTGTGATCCTCTATCTGTTCACGTGATTCCCCTATCTCCTTGGACCGTGTGACGTCAGGTACGACAGTGTTTCTTAACCAGTGTTGAATCGTTAACGTGTTGTTGTTATTTCGTAAATTAGTGAGATATTATCCCGATGTGTCAGATATGGAAAATTTTTATTTTTGGACGAATGAGTCAATCGGTACGTCCGTACTGGATTCTCCGGATACCACAAAGGCGTGAAATCACACTTCCGTAATTGACCTCAGGTTAGTCTCTACAGAAACCTTAATTCCGTATTTTGGAGACACAGATTTCAAACGTACCCGAATCTTCATTGGAATTTCAATGTTATAATGAACCAAAGTTTAAAAGACTACTATTTACCACGATCCCATCTAAGATCAATCCGACTGTAAATGTCAAATATTAGACTGAAACATAAAAGGGAAGAGAGATCCACACTATCGCCAACACCATAAATAAAACGAGACGTAGTGACGGTAACGATATGCGTAAATAGTTGTCTCTACCGACATGGTTTTTTTACTTTGTTTATAAGGTTTTTGACCTCTGTTACGACTTTGACGAGACTTTTCACTCGAGTTGTACGTTACATGTCAGTTACTTTCGGTCTTTCTCATAAAGAAGACTAGACGATAACACTAAATGACTAATGATTCTACTACACTGAAAGAACGATTCGGTCCCCGAGGGTCACCTACTTTGGGTGGGCAACAGGAAGACCCTGTCCGTCACCCCCAGGTTACGGTAGTCGAACGAGTGTTTGTCAGGGACCTCCGAGACGAGTCACGAGGAAGAACTAGGTAAATACACTGTCACTGAAACCACACGAGTAATTAGTGACTAACCGTCAAAGACTGACAAGACTGAACTAGAAGATTTTCCGTTTACATAAAATGTATTAATGAAGTCCAAAATTCACTCTTCTTCCTAAGTTCGAGATGAGAGAATTTTTATGAGGTACCTTCAAATAGTTGCAACCTGAGATTACAAGACACAATGTACCTTTGGATGTCATTCGAAGAAAATAGTTAGTGAACGACTGTAAAAATTTGGTCCTTCACGAAGAGTCTACCGGAAGTCGAAGTAAAGGTATAAGGATACTTGGTCTCGGGTAACCGGTTTGTGGCCTCTTTTGTAAAAAACCGACTAACGAAAAGGAAAACACAGAAAATTTAGTTAAAACTATATAAAATTATTACTTTACTCACAACTTACAGTCGATACTTTAAGATGTTAATTCAAGTCTACACTTTGTCTTAAGTACCCATCTTTTTACACATTTCCTAAAATTAGACACTATTAAACGAATAAAAAGAAACACTAAACAGTAAGATAAGAAACATTTAACATTATTCCTAGTGGATCATTAGAGTGTCTTTACAAATAAAAGATTGATTTAAGCACGGGTACATATTTCGACTTTGAGGTCATGAAACCGGTGGAGTACACTTCTCAACTGAGTAACCTTTTCTGAGACTACGACCCTCCCTAGCCTCCGTCCTCCTCTTCCCCTGCTGTCTCCTGCTCTACCGACCTACCATAGTGACTGAGCTACCTGCACTTAGACTCACTTGAGGCCTTCAACCACTACCTGTCCCTCCGGACCGCACGACGCTAAGTACCCCAGTGTTTCTCAGTCTGTCCTGACACGCTGACTTGACTTGACTATTTAAGGTATAAATTGTGACCTTCACATAGGTAGGTGTAGACTTACTTTATATCAGGATTTAAAAAAAAAGAAATACATACCCTACCAATCCAGTGAAAAAAAACGTCAGGACACTAAAAAAAAAAAAGGACCTCTAATATTGTTGAGAAACGAAAGAACACTGACATACAAGTAAATACTCCCTTATTCAGTGTAAAATTTGATTTAGAGAGGTAAAAGGAAAGATTTAAAACTCGCATACATCCGTTTTGTAAGGAACTCAATGGAAGAGTGGATCGATGATAAACCTTATAATCACCTTCTTACGAATACGATTCCCTTTTACGTTCGATATACTAGACTTGATTTAGACAGTAAAGTCCTTTTTAAGATCCTAGAACTCTAGATAAAGGTTATCTCGTGGGGTTTAGCCGATCAGGTAAAATTCATCCCGTATAAACTTATAATCCTCTCGTTTTTTAGTATAATTGATACTCTTAAATAGGTCATTGATGAAAACACCGTCACCAGTAATCTATGAGTGTACTGCAGTGACAAACGTAACTTTTCGGTCAACATTATTTTTACGTGACGGGAGAGGTATAAGGTGGACGGTACACGGACGGTCCATGATTGAAACTGGTGTTTTTCTAGTGAACCTTAATCTACGTAAAACGGAACGATAGTGGAAAACACACATATGGATGAAAAGACACAGCGAAAATTACTTACCCTTTTCTATAGGAGATATAACAAAAAAGAGTTTGTAAAAAAGAATATAATTAAAAGATATTCCATATTTTTCGATGGCGTTTAAATTGAGTTATGTGTAAATAATAACGTGTCAAAGACACTCGGTCCTCGATCCGTACCCAAATGACTCTGAGAACGTTCCAACGTCAGTTCACAGACGGTCCCGACACAAGAATATGTCTTTCAGTCAGTTCTTCCCTAGACGGAGGAACGAGGGTACTAATAACTGTCGTGAAGTAAGGAATGACGACCTCCTGAATACTTTCGAACAAAGAAGTTCCGATCACCTCCTCTTTGAGATCTCGTTCATACGATCGTTCTCCCTCAGAATAAATTCTATTTACACTAGTATCCTTACTGTAGGGGGTTAAACAGTATCAGACAACCAATCTTCTCGAAGGGACAATCGAGTCGACCATTTCTTAGGCGGACGTCACGACCTCTGGGTCCAAGCTAAGAACCTAACCCTTCTATTGGATCTCTTCCCTATCCGACGGGTGAGATTATAAGTACCCGAAGGGACCACTAAATCTACCATTTCTTAGACGGACGTTACTCCTTTGGACCCAAGTTAGGGACCCGACCCTTCTGGAGGACCTCCTCCCGTACCGTTGGGTGAGGTCATAATAACGGATCTTTTAGGGGTTCCTGTCTCTTCGGACCATCCCAGTGTTTCTCAACCTGTACTGACTCGTTGATTCGTGTGTGTAACCAATCTTGTTCAGTTTCAGGGTGTGTATGATTCCCCTCCCTAATATAGTTCTGAATTGTCCGACTCTAGTACCTCTGGTGAAATTTCAGATAAACGGTATTATGACATAGATATGACTACAAATAAATTTACTACTTTCTTTAAATCCTAGAGTTATATCGTTATATATTTCCTGATGAAACCATTTACCACACACATCCGAAAAGGGTTTCCAGACACATCAAACCCCTTCCTAAGTTGTATTTTTAATATCCTAGGTAATTTGTGTATCGACTCATATTTGTAGTAATTTAATGACGTTGAAATTGTTCACTAGTGGAATACAAGGTTTTCTTACGTAGTGAAACCATGGACTTTAAAATGTCTAAAGATCTATCACTTTAGGTGACGTGAGACTAGAGAAAAGATTTCCCCTTTGAAATTTTATAAAAATGACTTAAAGACACTACGTGGTAGGTGTAAGGGACTGACTAAACATTTGAAAAGGTCGAACAATCATTTTTTTTTTTTTTGTGAAAACTTAATTTAATCTTTTTATAAAAATTCTCAACTTAATTTAAATTTAATACTTTAATATAACAAAGAGGGGATTTTATAATTTTTAACACACTTACATACGTAAGACATGACCACACACATAAGGAAATAGAGATGAATAAAAGAGATATCCCTTATGACACTAAACAATTATAATAAATACTACCATAAATTCAACAGTATACTTTTCACTTTGTGTTTCATCAACTATGAATGACTGACGATGTTTAACCCCGAAAAGGTCCACCACGATCACCATTTCTCGGGTGGACGGTTACGTTCTCTGAATTCTCCACGCCCAAGTTAGGGACCCGATCCTTCTACGGGACCTACTCCCGTACCGTCCTCATAAGAACCGGTCCAGGTACCTGTCTCCTCGGACCACCCGATATCAGGGATCACAGTGTTTCCCAACCTGTGCTCACTTAGCTGAATCATGAATGCGTGTTTAATTTTATGGATCTTTACATCTATAAATTTTGAAACGGTCTCTTGGTGTTAAATTGTCAGTCATTTAATAAACAACTTACAAACATGAGTTTTGACCAATTTACACTAAAAGGGGTTTGTCAACCAAAGATCTCGTGATTAATATATATGTCTACAGTCAACATCTGTCAAGTTTCTATTATTCAGGAGTTCAAAATAAAAGTTTATCGTTTCCTTTTATCGTATATTGATTGTGAGTATTAATCCTGATCTTGAATTTTTAAGAACAAATGGAGTAATACTTCACTTGGGGAGGGGGATAATGGAGGGGTCATAGTAAATCATTGAATCTGTTTGTATAACCCCCGTAAATATAAGATAAACAGATTCATTTGTGATCTGTTAAAAAAGTGAACGAAAGTATATCTTGTAAACTATCTATTATCGAAAGTTACCGTCTTTTACGTTACCGCGGGGTGAGGTCCTGAGAACGGACCTTTTAAGGTACCTGCCTCCTCGGACCATCCGACGNATGGAGGGGTCATAGTAAATCATTGAATCTGTTTGTATAACCCCCGTAAATATAAGATAAACAGATTCATTTGTGATCTGTTAAAAAAGTGAACGAAAGTATATCTTGTAAACTATCTATTATCGAAAGTTACCGTCTTTTACGTTACCGCGGGGTGAGGCCATGAGAACGGACCTTTTAGGGTACCTGCCTCCTCGGACCACCCGACGTCAGGTACCCCAGCGATCCTCAGCCTGTGTTGACTCGCTGAAGTGAAAGTGAAAAGTGAAAGTACGTAACCTCTTCCTTTACCGTTGGGTGAGGTCACAAGAACGGACCTCTTAGGGTCCCTGCCCTCGGACCACCCGACGGTAGAGACCCCAGCGTGTCTCAACCTGTACTGACTTCGCTGAATCGTTGTCGTCGACGTCGAAGTTACCTAAAAACTTTTCATTTTTTACTAGTAGTGCCATGAATGGAACTTTCTACTGTTTATACTACCTTCGTGAAAGGTAGACGACGACGACGATTCAGCGAAGTCAGTACAGGATGAGGATCGCTGGGTACCTTGACGTCGGATGGTCCGAGGAGGTAGGTACCCTAAACGGTCCGTTCTCATGACCTCACCCAACGGTAACGGAAGAGACCGTGAAAGGTAGATTATATATAATTTAGGTTGATACGTCAACCTAACAGTTTGGTACGAAATTTGTTTCTCCTACTTTACCTGTATGCAATTTATTTCTGTATAAATCACCCAATGAATTAGATGACAAAACGTTAGGTGCATGTTGTCACAAATTCAGGGAAGTACGGAACTTATTTAGGACCGACAGAAAAAGGGAAAAATTCACACCGAATACCATTTACCGTTGTATCTCCTTTCTTATTTTTTCTTTCACTATCTATACTTTACCGGATGTGTGCTTCACCTCCCCCTGTACCTAAACCACAAATACACATGGTTGTCGGTTTACCCTTGGGTACCCGTACAAATGTCCAACTTCCTCTAACTGTCTGAAATACGTGTAACTTTTATTGAATGATGAAGTCACCTTGTTTTGATAATAATTACCCTATCTAGATACCTGATGGATTTGTACGTACGTTGATGATGGTGAAAAGCTCTCCTACTTTCATAAGTATTTGTGACCAAATCGTTTAAATTTAAGTCTCTTTCTTAACTCGAAAAATATTCTTTTTTTTAAGAATAAGAGTCTTACTCTCTCTCTCAGATAACTGTCCTCTTAGTAGCTTATAGGAAGATAGACTAGGAATGGAGCGGGAAACGTCCGAAAGATTCACTCAGATCCAACGAAGAAGGTTTCATTGTAGTAATTAAACATCAATTCAGACCAATGAACTCGGAACGAAACGATATGTTCAAAAGTACCCACGTCGAAGACGATCAAAGACGACGTCTAAAGTAGTCTTGTAGTCGGAAATCATACACCATATTAAGTTCATGTTCATACCCGAAACAAAATCCTTCTATCCATACACACTGACTCCACATACCGTCCTAAATAGTATGTATCTAGTGTAACGACCCTTTTATCAACTTAACGATGAATGATACTTTGAAGACAAAGTTTTAATGATCATTACGTTTTGCAAGTGGTTCGAAACTAATACTGACTTTTTACTACGTATAAGGTAAATAAAATAGTAATAAACACAATACACGACACGACACGAATCAGTGAGTCAACACGGACTGAGAAAGAATGGGGTACCTGACATCGGAAGGTCCAAGGAGACAGGTACTCTAAGAAGTCCGTTCTTGTAACCTCACCCAACGGTACGGGAGAAGGTCCCCAGAAAGGACTGGGTGACAATTCATAATGGTTTATCTTCAAACACACGGGTTACGGGTCATTCTGGTTTGTTTGGTTTCAAGACCTAGTCTCTCTCCAAATAACGTTCCAGTACGTTCCTCTACCCACCGAGTAAGGGTGTGGGGTGGGGTGGAGGGTAGGGGAGTTTTTTTGGGTCTAGGGACTTCCCAAAGTCCTTTCGTAAAAATTTCCGTTCGACTTCCTCCTCGTACCAATCAATAACGTTTGACGAACCACAGTCTTAGGAAACAAGAACTTTGAGGGGAACATCCAGTCCAGTACTACAAGGAAATTTGGAGATCGTTATGTTTACAATAAGAGGTAAGACGTAGAAAAATAGAGATATATTTACCTATTCACAATATAAGAAATTCCAGTTCTCGGCACTCTTATATACGAGAGGACATATAAAGTCCGATAGTCAAGTCAAGTCAGTGAGTCAACAAAGACTGAGAAACGCTGAGGTACTTAACGTCGTGCGGTCCGGAGGGACANCCACAGTCTTAGGAAACAAGAACTTTGAGGGGAACATCCAGTCCAGTACTACAAGGAAATTTGGAGATCGTTATGTTTACAATAAGAGGTAAGACGTAGAAAAATAGAGATATATTTACCTATTCACAATATAAGAAATTCCAGTTCTCGGCACTCTTGTATACGAGAGGACATATAAAGTCCGATAGTCAAGTCAAGTCAGTGAGTCAACAAAGGCTGAGAAACGCTGGGGTACTTAACGTCGTGCGGTCCGGAGGGACAGGTAGTGGTTGAGGGTCTCAAGTGAGTCTGAGTGCAGGTAGCTCAGTCACTACGGTAGGTCGGTAGAGTAGGAGACAGTAGGGGAAGAGGACGGGGGTTAGGGAGGGTCGTAGTCTCAGAAAAGGTTACTCAGTTGAGAAGAGTGCTCCACCGGTTTCATGACCTCAAAGTCGAAATCGTAGTAAGGAAGGTTTCTTTAGGGTCCCGACTAGAGGAATATCCATCGTAGAAAAATGTTTTCTACGTCTCGGTCTCACTGATTCGTGTCAGTTGTCTCGTGTTTCCTTGGCTAGATTATGTCTCGACCTAAACAAAAAGAGATAATGTTCTCCTACTCTACGACCTAAGTCTTAAATAGTAACTGAAACATTTGTGTTTAAGCGTCTAGATTTGGACGGAAATATAAACTTTTCACTTTAGAATATTAGGTGGTTCTGAATTCTTTAAAGAATTGTTCCTTGTAGGCATTGTCTTACATCATGAAACATAGTGACGAGAAACTGAAATTAAGAATTTTACCGCATGTTATAAATATTAACAGAAGAAGAAATGTCTAGTCTTTTGGACGTCGTGTTCCCGAAAGTAAAGAATCTATTCACAGTGTGTCTATTACTCAATGACTGCCTGTCATCTTACGTCCAAAACTGTGAAGGTTGTCAACTGAACGAAAGTAAAAGACGTCGTTCATTTATATTAGGTACCGATCTAAAGAGATAACAAACTTCTATACTAAATATACAGATTTTTATAATTTAAGTTTGATAAGACGGATTTTTGTGTGAACGTGTCAGTGGTGTATGTGTGTATGTGTGTGTGTGTGTGTGTGCTGTATAACCACAGTCTAGACACAAAAATTACAAAGGATCTTACAAAATATACATATCTCTTTATGACCACTAAAGGAATTAAGGGTTATAAAATTGATGTATACTTAGGTAGTTCATTTTAATAAGACTTGTAGTATATGTGTTTATGTGTTATGTGTTTAATCAAATATTTGTAATCAAAATATTTATTTTAATGAAATTTTTAACGAAATATTTATTTTAGTCCGACTGATTTCGGTATTAGTTTAATGGAATTCATAAAATAATCAATCTTACAAATTAGACAGTCAAAGAGGATTTAAAAATTTAATCGGAATTTTGGTCTTTTTTTCTTATGAGTTTAATTCTTCACTACACTTTTAAAACCATTGTAAATACGGGTTAGGTAATGTTTTGGTAACTATTACCCCAAATATAAGAAAACATAACAAAAGTTACATAGACGAAACGACTTCAAATATCGTTATCCATACGAGTATGGAAGACCCCCTAAATTGTTAAACGAAGTGGATTTTATTTTTGTGTAAGAGAGTTTCTTCGGTCCCACCTTCGAAAGTCGACGGTCGGTTCTTAAGAACCGGTCCTGCACGTGACCTACGTAGAAAGTCCTAGACACTTCTCTGACACTTAATTAATAGAACGGTACGACAAACTGGACTATAGATAAATCAATTAAATACACTTAAAGTCTTGGAGACGAAACCCCCGTCTTTAATGAAAAATTCTTTTGTAGTATTAAGGTAAATAAGTCCGAAAAGACGACAATGTGTATTCGGATATTTTTAAAGAATTTATGTCTCTAGTTGATTTAATTCCTCTTTTTAATAACTAAAAATAAGATTAAACTTAATCTTAATAAACATGTTATTAAAATCTTTTGGTCGATATAAAATAGAGGTATTATAGTTTGAAAGTAAATTACCTAGAATGTCAGAGTTGAACAAAGTTTCTGGACATTAATGATACTATTAACCATAAGAGAGAACCGACTAGGTTAACATACCTCAGGGGACTGAGGTAGTAAGAAGGTCTTAATAAGGTCTGTAAAAAAATTTTTGTTAGGAACGAAAGACAGTCGTTGTACTACAAGGTAGTACAGAACGAAAAGAGATTCCGTACTTTAATCGACGGGAGTTTTTAAAGAGAAAGGTAAATCATTTAATAACCTTTGGGTTTATTTTTGTTATTCCATGTATACTTTTACAAAGAGTGCATATGACACCCTGCTATCCTAACAGTCTCGTGAAACCTCTGTTCTAACCTTTCTTATGAAATTCCATTAGTTAAATTTCATTAATAGGGTCAAAATAGTCACCGAAACCTCTCTCACTTTAAACTTCGTAAGGAGAGAACACATGGAACTAAGAACCATTCCTATGTTTTTCTTAGACTCCAGAATGAACAACGTTTTTGTTCAAATGACTCCGTCCTTGTCTTCCTTGTGGAGTTCCCTCTCCACCCGGTTCGGTTCTCTCCGTAACCGTGACCTTACCACTCCGTTCTCCAGAAAGTTCTTTCCCAAAAATGTATAAGTAGATCGGTCCACACTTGACTGTCAAAACTAATTGTCAACGTTCAATGTATTGTTGTCCAAGATAACACGTACAGAAAGGGTATTAGGTCAGATAATATTATTAGTCTACATACATACATATCTTATACTTGGGAATTACCCGAGGCCCGAGGGATTTAAGTGAACTCCTGTGTCAACACGTAGTTCTTACGTACACGGACTCAACCTCTTCGGGAGTACCAATCAAACATAGGTGACACACGGATCCCATGTACGAGACTTCAACACTTTCAGAGACACCAATAAAACATCGTACAGATACTTGAGAGGACCCGGGGTCACCCCACATAGACCCAACTCTAAATTCTCTATTCGAACGTAGGAAAAGACGATCCGGTGAGGACCAACAAGTAGGCTTTGTAGGATGGATTGTCAAAGTCCCATTAAGTCAAGTCAAGTCAAGTCAAGTCAGTGAGTCAGCACAGGTTGAGAAACGTTGGGGTACTTAGCGTCGTGCGGTCCGGAGAGACAGGTAGTGGTTGAGGTCCTCAAATAAGTCTGAGTGCAGGTAGCTCAGTTACTACGGTAGGTCGGTAGAATAGGAGACAGCAGGGGAAAAGGAGGACGGGGGTTAGGGAGGGTCGTAGTCTCAGAAAAGACTCAGTTGAGAAGCGTACTCCACCGGTTTCATGACCTCAAAGTCGAAATCGTAGTAAGGAAGGTTTCTTTAGGGTCCCGACTAGAGGAAGTCTTACCTAACCAACCCAGAGGAGCGTCAGGTTCCCTGAGAGTTCTCAGAAGAGGTTGTGGTGTAAAGTTTTCGTAGTTAAGAAGCCGTGAGTCGGAAGAAGTGTCAGGTTGAGAGTGTAGGTATGTACTACCCGATTGTTTTTCGATTAATTGGGTGCACTTTCCGAATCACGTCAGGTAACGTGTGTCGTCCACGAGAATATTAAATAACGAAACCGACGAAACAATCAAACTCGTAATATATATATATATATATATATCACAATCCATTTTCTACTGGTCACATCCGACACTTGGGTCAAAAAAACACCAGAGCAAACCACATCGGGGTCCCCGTCCCGTATCCAACAGGGTAGGCACAATAGTACCGGTCCTCCTTATCACTGTTCTCGTACAAATCGATACTATAATCCTCCTCTCACTATTTCCTCTTTTTTAGTTAAACTCGAAAACACTTTTCCTCCTTCAAGAGGACATTCACGTCTAGTCTTTAACGGACCTACTTTCTCAGTGTCGGTTATTAGCCCCATCGACCGGTCTCCAGAACTCCATCCCAGTTCTATTTCAGAAGTTCCGTCCGATCTCTGTATACCGGTCCAGTCCGGCAAGATTTCCTTATCGTGGGGTCCTCGTTACTTGTCTACTATTCCATTCATTCCCGGTCACTTTCAACCTCACACCCGCCGGTCAGGACCCCTTCCCGGTACTGTCGGTCAGGTTACCGCTTCTCATATCGGTTTCAACACTAACCGTTGTCGATGTCGCCTACTCCAGTCACTTCGTAACCTGTCCCGCACAGTGAGTGGCCGTCCTCCGTCCCCACAGAATCATTACCACTTAACGACCTCGGCTCTCAGCGATTCCAGACTGTCCTTAAACCTTCGGTCCAGCCGGTCCGCCACACCACTCTTATATCAATCCCCAACTAGATCTTAATCCAAAAAAAAACAAACAAACAAAAAAAGAACGTAAACGCATATCTCTTCGACGACAACGGTCCCACGTATCCGTCCCCTTGGTAGGGGTGCACCACCCCAGATTGACAAACCTCTATTTACGGTGACCGTCGTGAAGTCTCGGGTGTCCGACATACTCCGGAGGTTTCCGATACGGGGGAAAGAGTAGTCATATGTCCACTATCCCCTCTAACCCTAACCCGTCCTTCTCGCCCCTTCTCCTGTCGTTTCGACTCGCCTCCTACATCTTTCGGAAAAACTGGAGACAAAGACTTCTCTCGTCAGGTCACCCCCACAGAAAACGCCGACACATCTCCCCAAATCGGTCACTTCGTATCAACCCCTGGGTCACGGCCTTCTTAGGACAATTGGGGTTTTTCCTGTTCTAAACAAGAGGTCACCTTCCCCCGTCTCCAGAGCCTCTTCCGACTCAGACAGTCATCAATCTCGGAACCAACAACCCCATTAGAAATCTGGATCGATTCAGTGTCTCCAGACCCACTCAACCCGGAAAACAACTCTACGAGCCATAGGAAATCTCGATTCCTTCAATTCTTCTTATCACCATACGCAGACTCTGTCTCGAACACTCCCCGACGTCTCGTCTTCCAGTAGGTGTATCACATTCTCCTGTGATCCCCGGTTCTCCCGTACACCGGTCTAGGGCCCGGTCTCGGACCGGTTTTTTACCCCCGACAGAGATTTAGGAACTCCCTCCTAACAGACACAATCGACCCTCCTGACATTCCAAAGACCCAACCAGGTACACTTTCGTTTCTTCTTAACCGTCAGACCCACATTCCCTTATCACTTTTTCCGTAGAAACTCCAGATACTGTCATTTCACTCAGCATGACGATCCCTACAGTCTTTCATTCCATATCTCTAACCCCTGTTAGCCTACCCGTCCCTAGTACCGGAGCAAATAGTCAACTTCCAGGACCTGGTCAGCCACCAGTGGTCGTTGAAAGGGATGGCCCTCTTACCCCCATAACGTCCCGCTCCGGTACCCCTGGTCCTCCGGGACCGGATTCTCTGTCAGATACTAACCGAACTCTGGTGTATCCACTCAGACTCTCTACCCCTTAACTCCCGCCGAACCCTTCACCCTTCCTAGTGCATCAAATTAGTCCTATCCCCACACTAACCAACGATGGTTTCCCTAAAGTCACAGGGTCTACCATCCCAGCCGTCAACCTCGGAGTCCCCTCGTCTCCTCCCTCATCCCCGTTCCACTCTCTAACCCTTTCACTCTCTCCATCCACTTACCACCGGGATTCGAATCGATTTTACAGGGTGGGGTCGTCCCCTCACCCCGTACCTCCCTAGTAGTCTTTTCTCACACGCTTGTCCTTCACCAGTTCGACTGTCCCGACACCGGGTCAGACGTTCCCAGCACTTCTACACGGTAGATATGGGTGGTGACTCTGGACCCTTCCTACGTTCCACGGGGACTTCCTCCCTTCCTGGCTCATTCGTCGGGGGCATAGGTAGTTCTTTAACTATCTGAATGGGCGGTGGACTTCGTAATAGGACCCGAGCCGAACCCAGTACCCCCAGGGGCTCAGACCCTCGGTAGTTAGAAGTGGTTTCCTCTATTCAAGGTTCCACCCCACACCCCTCCTTTACCAGAAAACCCTCGGGTCTGGAGCCGGGCCATTCCGGCCCCGGACTCAGCGGGCCTCTGTTAGTGAGCGGGTTACAGGGCCGATAAACATTGCTCCCGTCCCGAAACAACCCTCGGTCCCCAAACCCGTAACCGCCCGGGTCACCGGGAGTACTGACGTAAACTTCGTCCGAGGACCGCCACCGAAGACCCCTGGGTGGGAGACAGGACACCGGTCGGCGTCCCGACGATGGTCACGGACCCACACAGAGAGTTCCTCCAATCGGACCTCAAGCCCAAAAACAAATTCGGAACGGAACGCCGACCGAAACCACCGAAGAAGAGCCCGTAACATTTGGAATTTCCGGTAAAAATGGTCCAGAGTCTCACCCCAGACTCCGGGTAGGAGTCGGAACCTCTCTAAAAAAGAGTACAGACTTCGACTAACCCTATATTTTGCCAACCGATCCGATCATTGGGGGTGGCCTCTTAGACCCCGTTAGACCCATATCCACCACTTTCGGAGACAGTCGGACAATTCTTTCCGACGACCCAAAAGTAGCCCCGGGACCCAGTGAATTAGATCAAATTCATCCAAATGATGGAATTCCCTCCACCAGAGGTAAGGGAGATGATCCGTAAGATAGTACATAACTTACTACCGGAAGGGAGAAACAGGGAGAACTATCAGGGTCAGACCCAGATGCAGACCTTATCGTCGGCGAGGCCCACCGGCCCGACCCAGACGACCCAACCGATGGACAGAGGCCAGACGATGGTGAGAACGACACCGAGTTTACCGGAAAGAAAAAAAGACCCCATCATCACCTGGGGTCCTACTGTTTATGCAGAACGGTCCACTCCCGCATTCTGACTCTGTCGACCCATTTCAAAAACTACATCAATCTCCCCAACCGGCTCATCCTCGGATCGGCAACAATTTATACCCGTTCTACAACCTCATATTCCCCGTGTACCTGTACCCACTCTGGAAGACCCAGCCGGTGGACCACCTCTCCTTCGTCCCCTCGACCGTCGTCTAACCCTCGCCAGACGCTGGAACACACACTCGACTGACTACTCAGTCTTTCCCCCCACCGTACCTCCTTCCCCACCTATAACTCCACCTCGGTACCCTCGACGCTCTCCGTATCAGTGTCCTCTCGACCCGACACTCTTGTCACCTTCCCTCCACTACTCCCCCCTTCCCCACCTACCTCTCTGCCTCGGTTCCTACCTCCGTTCCCTCGCCGCCCTCCGTGTCAGTGTCCTCTCGACCTATACCTCCCTCACCCACTCCCGCTGTCTCCCCTCCAACCACACCCCCTCCAGCCACTTCGGCCCGTACTTCCCTCCCCACCTATATCTCCGTCGAAACAGTGTCCTCCCGACCCGACACTCCCGCCGTCTCCTCCCCTTCTGTACCCTCTTCAACCGTTCCCGCTATCAATCTTCTTAAAGTCTTCCCCTTGTCACCCATATATCCCACCCTGCCCTCACGTTGTCGGTCTTTCGGACATACATCCCATGGAGTCTGGTAAAAGGGCAGAAGACCGTCATTAATAGATTTAGTGTCTCCTACAATTTTAGCTTTCAAGACCAACCGTCGGTAACACTCGGCAATAGATTTCTTATAACCCCGGTACGGAGTCTTGTTTCCATCCAATTCGCAAACCTTGCTTAAAGAGACCTCTATACATCTCAAGACTCCAACCACTCATTTGTAAGATCACCACATCTGGTCCCGGTCAGTCCGAACCTCCCTCAACGGGGGTACCGCTGATACTTTGCTTCCGGGACCTGGTCAGCAATTGTCCCGACCCTCATCAGGCCAGTCCGCAGACGTTTGCCCGGAAGTTGGGTCGCTCCTCTTCCGGTGAGTCGGTTCTACCTGCAGAGGTTTAACTGTCCGTCGCTCCTTCGTTCGGACCGAACACCTCCTCCCCAGACCTACGTCGACTTTAAATGACCTTGACCCTGTGGGATCCTTATTAGTGGTGCCTTCGCGTTTGGGGGTCTCGGGCTGGCTACCTTGAATGGGGCATAGGACGGTCTGCCAACTTACCAGGACCTCCCCACTGCCCCACTGGACCAGGCCGCGCCCGGTCTGGGTTCCCCCGGCGTTTAGGGTGAGTAGCACCCTACCCGGGAACGGAGTCCGGGGTACAACCCACGGTTCACAATCCATTTTCTGTTGGTCCTGTGGTTTTCTCACAGATTGTCCGAAATTACCGCTTCGCGAGGGCCCGCCCTAAGGGCCTGGGATTGCCCCGTCCACCTCCTTCAGGTGCGCCGGTCTGGCACAATCTTCAAACAAATATACACGTGCGACACTCCCTACCCGTCCAATTTCCTACCCCCCAAACCTATCCAATGGTCCGGCTCCACAGCACCCGACTATCCAGGAAGATGCCCCGTCCCACCCCGCCGAAATCGACCGTTTGACACGACAGTAACCAGGGGTCCTAGACCCTCCGAGGGAGGCAATCCCCCATCCCTGAAGGGGATGGCAGTCCCCTCTCCTCCCGCCGAGTAGTACCGTTGGTCACTTCACACGACAGTGACCAAGGGCCCTAGACCCTCCTAGGAAGGCAATCCCTCGAAGAACGGCCGCCCTCCCTCTCCTCCCCACTGGGTAGTACCGGGGGTCCCAGACTGGAATGTATATCCTACGATTTTACCTTTAAATTAAGTAATAAACCGATACAAAAGTTATACTCGACAACTAAGTTTCTAAAATCTGGGACACCCTTTTGACGTAGTTGACTTTCATTGATCAATAAACGGTAAAAGGTACGACCTTTGTAAACCCGGTAATATGGATGATTCAGACTCGCAGGGTCTACCGTGATCAGCATTTCTTGGTGGACGGTTACGTCTTCTACATTCTCTGGGTCCCAAACTAGGGACCCAGTCCTTTTAGGGGACCTCCTCCCGTGCCGTCGGGTGAGACCATAAGAACAAGCCTTTTAGGGTACCTGTCTCCTCGGACCACCCGATGTCAGGTATCACAGCGTTTCTCGGTCTGTACTGACGTCACTGTATCGTGTGTGAGTGTATAGATAACTCAGAACTCTTCATTATCTTCATGTTCCATACCAGAAGGTGTAGTCCTCTTTGCGTGTTACTGTCCTCATTCCTGTGCACTCCTGTCCCGGGACTAGACGCGGGGGATGGGTGGGGGTGGTGAACCCCCGACTGTATTCCTAGTCTAAAGATTCGACGTACTAATGAGTTCGTGGTCGGTAAGAGAACACGCGTTTACATCCGTAAGTTGGATCTGAGGATATGAGTCTTCTAAAACTTTTTCCTCCCCGTTTCATTTCTATAAAACCTATTTGTCTTTCTACTCGTTCAGACAGAGTACATCTCAGAGTAATTACTTTAAAAATACTAAAGTGACGGGTCATCTTTAAAGATACTCCTATCTTTTCATCAATGGTCGGTGCACACCGATAACTTGTATACCTTATACCAATAAGAACTTTCGTCGAGAAGGGTTCTTTGGTGTGAGTCGTCCTTCGAGAAAAGGAACGGTGAAATGGTCTCGATATATTATTGATTGAAAATTGATCCGTGGGATACGGGATGCATAGAGACCGGACTCGTATGGAAAGTTTAGAAAATTAGTGCGTTATGGAAGGGAACAAGAAAGACATTTAGTCTTCTTGATCCTTACTTCTTATTCATTAAATGTCTACTGACCCAGAGAAGGAATCGAAGGGGAAGTCATTAGAGGTTTTGTTCGACATACTGGTTTGAGACACTTGGTCTGTAAATCTCCTTCGAGTATTCTTAAGATGTTCGGACGTGTGTCACCCCCTACCGCTACTGAGACCGGGGGATGGAGTCACTAATTGACTCGAATGAAGGGTGGAAAGGAAGTTTTACAACTACCGATTCGTCTGAGAAGTCTCCATCTAATAACTCCTGTGACTTAGGTGGTAGAGGGGTCTAACGACCGTAAGACTAGTTTCTGTTGAAAAGAAAGATGGTTTTTGTAAATACTTAAACTGAAATATTCTCCATTCGTCGTCCTGGACTAAATAGATTTTTGTGAGACTGAATTCTTGATTTAAAATTAAAGTAAATTACGATTTATAACAATTAAATTTATTGGTGTACACCTACTACAGCCCAGCGGAGTCGGATGTCACCGAACTTCGTACCGAAACCAGGAGTCCGTCTCTGACTCCAGCCCGGTACCACCACTCTCGAGGTTTAGGATCGGTGACCTGATCACCAGTCACTGTTCCGGGACCGGGAACCTGAAACGTCCTTTCCTTAAAGATGTTTCTTTCGTCACTTTCATTTCATAAATACTCCTCCTTTTTTTTCTCACATCATATACACCTATTTGTATACCCGTCTGAGTCTCTCTCTCTCTCAACTCGGGAGTTTCATCAAATTTAGTGAAAATACCCCCGTAAAGAAGACTCAAAGAAAATTGGTTAGTAAAACTAAACAGACAAGGACTCCGGTATAAACCAAATAGAGTCCTTGGAGAACGAACACGAGTAGAGAATCGGTTCTCTACCCAAAGGGACCACCGAGTGTACCATTTCGCAGACGGACGTTACGTCCTCTGGATCCAAGCTAAGGACCCAGCCCTTCTAGGGGACCTCTTCCTTTACCGTTAGGTGAGGTCGTGAGAACGGACCTTTTAGGGTACCTACCTCCTCGGACTATTCGATATCAGGTACCTCAACGTTTCTCAACCTGTGTTGACTCGCTGAAGTGAAAGTGAAAGTGAATCGGTTCCACCTAAGATCCCTCCTCCGAATACTCGTCATCTGTAGTAAATGATACTCCACTACGGGGAAAGGAAAAACTAGAGGTTCCTCGGAAAGAAATGTTTATATCAGTTCCCTCTACAGGAACTCAAACTTTTACTCCTTATATACCAGAAGATAGACACCTCCTGAGTCGGAGGAGGTAGTAAGACGAAAACGCCTCAAAGACTATAGTACCTCAAAAACAGGTGTCCCCTCTTTCACAAATTGGACCCGGGGTGGATAGAGGACGGAGGACCGGTAACCGATGGTATAATTTACCGTTGTTTCGCACATTTTGTTCGTACTTCTTCCGTAAGGATCCTTGACATTCCACACTCTAAGTTCTTCCTTCCTTCACGTATTTCTGAATTTACACACTGATTTGGTCTGATTCTTAACTGATATACTTCATTACTACTACTACTTCAAGAACATCCTAAAAATTTCTCTTACTTATTATATACAGTTATTCCACCACTCAGATAATTATAAGTCTAATTGACAATTATAATAATTGTACCATTAATGTATACCAAGTTGAATTAAGCAAGATCCAAGAATGTAACAATCCCTTCTCTTATTCCCATACTAACTTGTCTCTCTGAGGAAATTTTCTGACTATCACTTGGTTTTTCCGTGTTGACCCTCTCTTAATAGAGTCATAAGACCCAACTCGGGAAACATAAATCCACGTCTGTCGACCTGTGACCGTTGAGATAGGTCATCGTGAAAAAATTCCCTAATCTCCCAAGTCCCTTGTCACAGTGTACTCCGTAGATATGTTTTCAATAAGAAACATAAACTAAGAAAGAAGGGTGGACTCGACACACCACAATCTTTTACAAACCCGATACACAGGGAAAGGAGAATTACACAGGGTCCGTACTTCTCTTAAGGTCTATAGTCGTCAGTTTTAGAAAAGTGTTTTTAGTATTCAGGACCACC
The DNA here is from genome assembly GCA_006410555.1 of Capra ibex. Taxonomy (NCBI): domain Eukaryota; kingdom Metazoa; phylum Chordata; class Mammalia; order Artiodactyla; family Bovidae; genus Capra; species Capra ibex. Next base: position 46,305,350 of record SJYO01046538.1, read on the forward strand.
TGAGTTCAAGTGTGAATAAGTTTCTTGTTCATGAAGGTTACATGAACATCAAGATTACATGGAAACTTTCTTATAAAGTCAAATTTCTTTGTGTAAACACTACCATTTCGGTCTGTTTCTATTATATTTACTGTGGAAATTTACCACCAAATGACTTTCGACATAGGTTCCTTTTCTACAACTTAGAACAGTTACGAAAGAGATATTGTTGACTGGACTAATACACCCAAAACAGGAGGTAAAACTATCACAACACATAATATGACTAACTAAAAGTATACAATTTAGTAAGAACATAAGGTTCTGATTTGGAAGGAACCAGTTCCACACATTAGGAAACTTGTACGACAACTTAAGTCCAATGATCGTCACACAATTCCCAAAAACGTAACTGTAAGAAGTCCCAATAACCAGATATTAAAAGAAAAGAACATCAAAAGAAATAGACCGAAACCATAGTACCATTAAGATGGGAGTGCCTAGCTCGAACTTTCACGAGGGAGGACGAGTTAAAAAACCTTTCTTAAAGTCTTCTAATCACCATTAAGAAGAAATTAACAAACCACCTTAAGAGGTCACTTCGGGAGACCAGAACTCGAAAAGTAACAACTCGCCAAAAACTAATTACTAAATTAGAGGAATGATCAATAGCCAGACACATTTTAAAGATCAAAAAGTACTGAGTCAGAACCATTTAACACTCGCAGATGTTTTAAAAGGTAAAAAAGATCTAATGGGTTAAATAACCGTATGTTGCAAAGTATCATAAGGTATCATAAGGTATCATAAATAGGGAAAAATAAAGGAGTCGTAACCAACATTACAAGGGAAAAAGTAAAGGTTAATATAAACAAACTCATAAGAGACAAGAAAGAATGTATTAGATCAATTTTGAACTAGAAAAGTTTTTAAATCATAGTAACTTTTAACAACAGTATATAATGTTCTACCTACTTAGAACTCCTGTACTACGATTCAGTGTATTCGACCAGTGTTTTTTTAATGACGACATACAAAGGTACATATACTCTATTGTTTTCACAAATTTAACTATCTTTAATATTACCATCAATGGTACCTGACTCCCTCTCTCCTTGTCCCTTAACAAAGTACCCATATCTCAAAGTCAAAATATTCTATATTTACAAGACTCTAGACAAAATGTTCTACCTATGTGAAAATGACTTAGACTTAATGTCCGGTGAAATATAACACGAAAAATAATGGTGTTAATTTTGTATGGGTGTGGGTTTACAGGAGAGACATCGGTATCCTGTTTCCTTCCCCGTCGGATGTTCTGTCTTTTTCAACTCTGTCCTGGAAGAGACGAAGTCCGTTGAGGTGACTTTTTGAACATCAGAATAAAAGTTTGATGATTTTCAGTTCACCTCTAGGATCTGAAGATGGGAGCTTTTCGGTATTACATAATGGGGTCAAGTACGAGGGGTGGTTAATCACAGTCTTTAGAAACTGCTATGTCAGTCGTGAAGGAAAGAGTTTGTCTGTCACAGTACCTTTTGTGTTTCCTCTCACTTATAAATGGAGGTGGGACGTCAGTGTTCCACGGGGATGTCCCCACTACCGTGTTCTCCGGACCACCTATCAGTCATGAAAGGGATGAACGGAAACAGTTGTTCCTATGACGGACGAGGACCGTCACAACAACTCTACTATTCCCTCTCTGCAGTGTTCTATGAAGATGGACTGGTTCGTTCCCTCCATAGAATCTCTGGGTTGACCTCTCAGTTTTGGGCATGGGGACGGATCCTCATTGTTCCTAGGGAGTAACCCCAGTTCGTCCGTCTCACCTTCCTGAGGATTAACTGGACCGTCTTAATTCGACTATAAGAGGTAAAGAAGATGTCCTGGTCACAGTTTTATTCACTCGATTTTGTCCTCCGAATTTCTACCTCTAAGAATATTTATATTATAGGGTTTACAAGGTAAAGTCATTTTTTAGTGAGTAGTATAGTTCTTACTCCCCTCTAGGGTTTGACTCACTCTTTTTCGTTAGTCATTTAGGGTTCTGGTTCCGTCGTCTCTACAATCTTATAGACTGTCTGTAACAGGTGATGGTAATTTTTCGAAGTTATTTGTTAATACCTGTTTGTTTAAACTGATCAGATCCAGCTACACATTTTGGAAAACTTAAATAAGACAAACCTCCAACAAATCAAAGGACGTACACATCTATAAAATCTAGTATAAACTACACAAAAAAGTCGGTAATAAAGAAGTCATTAAAAAAGACATGGAAAAAGAAAGAAAAGAGAACGAAGTTAAGAATACTACGTACACAACCATATGCATTCTCATACGGGTGTAGAGAGACTCCGAGTAAAGTAAAACTAAGTAAGAACGAAGAAGAGTCGAGGAATCTAACTTATTAGAGTGAATTAGATAGAAGTACAAATAAGAAAGAAGAAGGTCAAGTTTAACTAATAGTTTAAAAAGACCACTTTAACATTGACAATTCTCTTAAAGATAATCAAGAATAAATATTAAAGATACAGGAATGACTAAATAGCTAAACCACTCTATAATAACAACATAAAAGTTAATAAATCTACGTCAAACGAACCAAATGTCAAAAACATACATAAACATTATCAGCTAACATATAAAAACAGACGATTAAGGTTGTTGATCCAGTATAGTCTTCTAAAAAAGAACATGAAAAGGTGAAAGAAACGTACAAAACATTAAAAAACAACTTTGACTTGGAATGTCTATTATATAACATTGTTCAGACCTTAGTTTAGGAAATAAGAAGGTACTTACAGAATGACAGTTTTCTAAAGACAACCATAACAACAACAAAGAGAGTAACAACGAATAAATAGATCCATGAAAAGACTTGATTAATATGACTAAGATATAAGGGTTCTCACACACCGGTAACTCAAGTGTGAAAAAAAATTTCTTTAAAAACAAAAATATACTTCGGACTTAAGGGTCTCCGGTGACTTCCAATTACATTAAATAACCAATCGGTTTCTAGATATTCTGAAGGAATTTAAGACATAAACATGTAGAAGGTAAGAAACGGTTCCCATAGATGTACTCTTCCTAATGGAAGTTTAAAGTTCACCAAATATTCCGTCGGAATCGAAAATGAAGGACGAACACGTCCCAGAGTTCCAACTTACTAACCAAAGAAGAGGAAAAGGTCCAGAGACGACCCGTACTTGTCTCATAACATGTACATGAACCGAAAAATCTTTGAGTCTTTATACACTTCTAAAATTATCAGGAATACTAATAGAAGAAAAGGTCTGGAAGGAAATAAAAAAAAA
>SJYO01046538.1:46309368-46329641 GCA_006410555.1 Capra ibex
TCCCTAACGTAACTTAAACATTTAACGAAACCCATCATATGAGTAAAAGTGATATAACTAAGAAGGCTAGGTACTTGTACCATATAAAGAGGTAGATAATCACAGGAGAAACTAAAGAAAGTAGTCACAAAATATCAAAAGATATATATCCAGAAATCAAAGAAATCCATCTATATAAGGATTCATAAAATAAGAAAAGCAACGTTACCACTTACCTTAACAAAGGAATTAAAGAAAAAGATGAAAGAGTAATAAGCACATATCCTTACGTTCCCTAAAGACACACAACTAAAATATAGGACGTTGAAATGATATAAGTAACTAATCGAGATCATTAAAAGACCACCTCAGAAATCCCAAAAGGTACATCTCCTAGTACAGTAGACGTTTGTCACTCTCAAAATGAAGAAGAAAAGGTTAAACCTAAGGAAACTAAAGAAAAAGACGAGACTAACGACACCGGTTTTGAAGGTCTGGAAGGAAATTTTTAGGGTCGATCCAAAAACAAACAGGGTTGACTTTATTATCTGGATCCGTCGATGTTACAAGGATTTTTTACCGATACGAAAACCTTTATGTGATCCCTATCCTATATCGGAGACGAAGGGAGAGGGAAAACTAGACTCGAGACACAAATTCTTTTATCAACTTTTTCGGACCTTTATCTTTACAAGATGTTTCGACCTGTAAGTCTCTTTTAAAACTGTCACATCAACTTCTACACATCAAAATTTACCTCAAGGTTTTATTCAGACAGGAGTGGTGACCGACACACTGACAGTTACTGATAATACGGTGACTCGACCCCGACCCACCCCCTCCTCCCCTCAACAAAATCCGAGATTCACTACAAACTGAGAAAACGTTGGGGTACTTTATATCAGGTGGTCCGAGGAGACGGATACCCTAAAGGGTCCGTTCTTATGACCTCACCCAACGATAAAGGAAGAGGTCCCCTAGAAGGGCTGGGTCCCTGACTTGGACGTAGAGGACGTAACTGTCCGTCCAAGAAATGGTGACTCGGTGGTTTATGAGGTTTATGTCCGTACCATGTTTCCAAATCATCAAAGACAACGTATCCACTAACAAGACACCGAACTAATTAAAAGTCTTGAGTTTTTATCAACGTAAGTTTACAGACCAACCATAAAACGAAGGAGGGGCGGGGCCGTCTTCTCGTCAAGTAGTCTCAAGAGTGTAATGGTAAATCCTTTGTATGTAATATCACACAAAGCAACAACCTGATCCAGTCACCAGGAGGACGTTTGTTCAACGAGAGAAAGAGGACCAAAGACTGTCAAACACTATAACTGTTTTCACGAGACGATGATTGTAACTTCTTACACCTTTTATACTTAATCCTTTTATGTAAAGGAGACAATCTAAATTAAAACAATATAAAGACCAAAAATTGTAGTGGACAATAAATTATAGTTGACCGTAGACTAGATCGTGTTTAATACACAATCTCAATAAGGACCAAATAAGGTAGTCAAGTGCACGAGAAACTTCTTATACAAATTTCCACCTTCTCATCCCGTATACGTTATCTTAAGTAATAAAATATGGGAGTTCGTGTATAGAATTATTAAACATAAATCACCTTCAAATCAAACATTTCTTGACATGTATCTGTGTCTTTCTCCATTAATATTAAATAACATCATCCATCTTAGTTATCTACGAAAGGTTGACTCGATTCATACGTCTGTTTTATGTCACTCCGTATTAAACTTAAGTTCGGTAGTGTCGTCATATCAAAAATTTTAATAATTATTAAGATACGTAAGTATTTACATACCGGGTTCAGTAACTGACATTTCTGAGGTCCTTCGACTCACTAAGGACTTTACAGGTTACACCCCTACGGTCCCGTACTGAACCTTCTTAGCAAAAGAGTTCAAGAGTTCGATGACTCTTAGGTGTACTATTATTGTAGTGATTTCCCTGTACCTTTGGTGGACTTTGCTACCATTTACATCGTGTCGTCCTACCTGTCTTACACCCCCCTCTTGGTCTTCCATCTGGTTTTTCCGACTCTTTGACTATTAATAAAGGTAGAAAAAAGTAGATGAAGAAAGTTTTATGGACCGTAGTAAAGAATGACAGTAGACAAGACGTTTCTCAGAAGTCTTGGAACACAACGACAACTAAAACTTCCAAGTACAGAGGAGACTCTCTCTCTTTCAATAGAGGGAAGACCTGATGGATGTAGAAAAAACTATCTAGTTACTAACATATTCGGTCTCTTAATCTCCGTCACGTGTCGTCCACGATTCGACGGGTAGATGTTTTATGATATTTTCAAAAAGGACGGAAACAAAAGACTGAATACGGTTAAATAAGAAAAAAAAAAAAAAAATCGTGTTTGTCCACTTTCGACGAAACAAAGGAAAGGGAGACTGAGTCAGAGTGTTAATGGACATCCCTTAAATGTAAAATTTAAAACAGACATTTTGTCCCAAGTATTAATGGTAAAAGAGAACGTTTGTCTTAACACAGGTACACCGACACTGAGACTGGTGGTAGTTCCCTTACCAGTGAAATGTAAAGATCTGGAGTATAATAACTGAATCCGAATAAATGTATTAACTCAAATTTTAGTAAATTTGTATCCAAACAAATTAGTTAAAGGAGTAGTGTTCCGTGACGAATAAATCTTGTTTCGGAAAGACGACCTTACGAAAGACTATAAAAGGATCGGTAGTCGTTTTGTATATTAAAATAAAAGAAGGTCTTTTTGATATCCATGAGTCTATTTCAGTAAGAGAGTACTTAGGGGAAATAAAGAACCAAAATTGTAATAATTGTCTTACTAATCGTTGAGTCAGGACTTCTCCCATTCATTTCGTGTTAGAATTGTGACTACGGGGATAGTGGGGGTCTTGTATACATAATTATTAAGACTAAAAAAAAATTTTAGGATATTATACAGAAGACTTGTGTACTGGATCTGTAACCACTATTTTGGAACCCCTTACTTCCTGAGGAGCAAGACTCCGGTAACACACTAGACGTACGTATACTTATAAAATAAGTAGTAGTAAACGTCAAATATCGACATAGTACGTAAACGTGACCATATGACGACGATTATAAGAGACGTGTGACTTCAGGTGAGACATCAAAAGAAATAAGTCGTACTCCTACAATACGACCCTCTTTGACGTACCACGGAATAAAACTCTCTGACTATAGACTTTCTTAATCTTAAAAGAAGGTATAGTCACTGGTCTGGATGTTCCTCTTTGAGAAGACTACACGGTAGACCTTAACAAGTGTGTAGACAGTACACTTCCCTGGGGTCCTCGAAGAGTGTCTAAAACCTCCCAGAGACACCTTCCTAAGTATGGGACGTCCGTGGTCGGACAGGAGAAATTTCGTACCACCCGTCCGTCTGTTTTGGATGAGTTATAGTGTGGACGAGTGACGACGTGACCGGTGGACGACTATGGAGTCGGTTCCCTATCTCCTCCTCTCCGTCCCATCGTCTAAGGTGTACCGTAGGATTAATCCAAGTGAGGACTCGTAAAGACTCCACACCCAACACATCCCTTTTACATACAGAGTCACCTTTGACACGTAAAAGACGTATCCTGTTGAAAGACCCATTAGATTCCGACTGAGATATCCTCAATAAAATGTTGAGACGTTCAACATCCATTTACAGTGGTTACGTCTCATTAAGAACGGAGATCTGTACGTTTAGTCTCTTCCGTTACCGTGGGGTGAGGTCATGAGAACGGACCGTTTAGGGTACCTGCCTCCTCGGACCATCCGACGTTAGGTACCCCAGTGATTCTCAGCCTGTGCTGACTCACTGAAGTGAAAGTGAAAAGTGAAAGTAGGTAACCTCTTCCTGTACCGTTGGGTGAGGTCACAAGAACGGACCTCTTAGGGTCCCTACCCTCGGTCCACCCGACGACAGGCACCCCAGCGTGTCTCAACCTGTGCTGACTTCGCTGAATCGTCGTCGTCTGTACGTTTACCTTACAGACTTCCCTGTCGGGGGAATAAATTTTTTGTTTTGACAAGACAGAGATAAACACATAAGATGAACTAAGGAAGTAAATTAATTACTCAATTCGTCGGAAATTCGTAAATAAAGTCTACAAATACTCTCGGTACTAAAAGAGGAAAAACCTTTTAATAGAAATTATTGAAGGTCCTTACTGTAGTGGTTCTACCTCTATATCCAACAAGGACTGAGGAGAGGGGTAACGTTCTCGTCAATTGTTGATAAATACTTGTTCTATTCTGACTCTCTTAGGATCTTGCACTCTTTGTCCAACTTCCGGGGGACGTGGTGTCTCTGGTTCTGTCTATCACAATCTTTCAATTCTCCTTGTGACTGACGCAACGGGAAGAGTGTCTTGTCCCGTCGTGGTGTGTGTCTCCAGATGGGACTTGGATAACAAGGAGATCACCCTTTTCTCTCGGGCCCCTCTGTTGGTCGTGGGGGTCGTGACACCCAACGAAACACCCTCAGGGATGGGACTCAAAGGGACCACCGAGTCAACCATTTCTCGGACGGACACTTACGTCCTCTACGTTGTCTACGTCCAAGTTAGGGGCCCATCCCTTCTCCCTTACTGTTGGGTGAGGTCATAATAACGGATCTCTTAAGGTACCTATCTCCTCTGACCACCCGATATCGGGTACCTCAGTGTTTCTCAGTCTGTGTTGACTCACTGATGAAACCAACAGAAAGTAAAAGAAAGATGAAACCAGAACGGGGTATCCCTAATTTCCCCAGATATCTCGAGTTGGTGACCCTTAGACTGACACTGTCTCTTCTCTTCATCCCCGAACGTTGTTAGTCGTGTACCTAGAACCGTCTGACTTAGATATGGACACCACGGGGTTATCATTAGGGTTGTTCACCCAAACGAGTACATGTCTTGATTGAACCACCATCTGACTGGTCTCTCGAGTAATCCTACGTCTAGACGGACGAAGTTTAGAAGTTTCCTCCTTAAAACGGTTCGCACCTTGGATCAAGCGGGTATGTGACCGTACCTCGACTCAGTATCGGGGTGGGTGAGTCCTCTGACAGAGACCGACGTAGACCGGCCTTCCTGACCATTTTCGGAGACCTTCGATACATTGGTCGTCACGTTTTCGGTTCTTTACTCATGTGTCACAACTAGTTGGGGTCTCGTTTTGATCATGATCTGTACCTCCGAAGACACCGATATTAGTCCTTCCCTCTAATTAAGTATCGGTTCCGACTCTCATCGAGAACCAGGAAGGGTTTACCATCTCCATACCCACCTGAGAGAGGTAGACCGGGTCCCTTCCTTTGACTCTATGTTGGGGTGAACGACACCTCTCACAGAAGACCTGGGAAGACTAGTCTTCCCGTCCGTTCTTGTGGACTTTCGACGCATTCGGTCATTGTGAATTCGGGTCCCTGTACGTCCGTCTCAACTATTACCCGTCTGGTTTCGGTCACAGGGACAAGGTTGTCCCTTGAACCCCCTGTACCTGACCGAACGTCTCAAAAACGAATATTCAGTCAACTATTAGATTACCCTCCAGGGAACATACATCGGACACTGAAGGGAATGACGGAAAAAAATTAATTTAAAAATAACTACTATTAACTAAATATTGTAGTATAAGGGAATGACGAAAATAATAAAACAGAAATAGAAATTAAAAACGGTAAAATTAATTTTACATAGAACCACACTGGGAGAAACCGAACTAGTACAAAAGTCGAAAGACACAAATGACCTAAGTCCACAGTCAAATGAATTACAAAAATCGATCATACAGAAGTTTTTATAAGAAACAAAGAAAGAGAGACAAAAGAGGAAGACCCTAGCGATTATACTTATAATCATCTGAGTCACAACAGAGTCTCAAGAGAATTGGTCAGTATTAAAAAAATTTTTAAGAAAAAAGTGAAGTCAAACTCACTAAAGAGGAGAATGGGTAAAGTAACATCGAAAAGAAATGTAGTAAATAAAGACGATCAGATGTCTAACAAGAGTGACTCTCCTAGAGACATTGATCAACAGTAAAACCACACAAGTATTTTCTCTATTCGAGTACCGGAAGGACGATACAGTAGAACCGGATAGGAAAGGAAGACGTTATAGAACAAACTACCGTTTTTATTTTACATAAAAAACGACGACAATGTGAGTAGGAAATACATTTATATTGTTTTAAATTGTATAAAGGTCAAATCAGTCGGAAGTTTTTAAACCCCTTAAGTAGTTAATTTTATTCGTCTAATGTCATAAATAAATCACGATAAGAGATGAATGTTCCGTGATATTTTAAACGTAATAAACCAGTCCATCTCGTCATAGATTTGTTATTTGAGTCTAAATTTTCATTTCTAATGTATATGTAAAGATTGATCGCATTGACGGGACCAATCGATAACCTGATCCAGTAATCAATACCTTATATAAGTTAACCGACACAATTAATGTCGAACCGGATGAAATAAAGAATTACTTACTAAACATAAGGTTGTAGAATTTAAGAAAGAGACGAGGACCTCACACGTAACATTTCCTGATATTAAAGATTAATTCGAGAGTTTATAATCGGTAAGAATATTTAATAAATATCATACAGACAACCTACGTTAGACCTAATTACTCTAAAATCCTTTTTAGAACTTTGTGAACTTATTATAATAATGGGCAGTAGACTTTAGACCCAATCCGGGCGTCTATACGATTTGAGATTCACTATTAAGAGTTTAGTAGACCCGAGTCGTTCAGGTCTTGTTGAACGAGCGGTCTAAGACCAAAAGTAGAATCTAAGAACGACGAGGAAGATTCAAAAGAATCGACTCAGGGGAAGTACATTGACACTTTACAGTCTCCGGGAGTTACGGTAAACACTTAGAAAAGTACATCGATATGAGAGAGACGTACATTAAGGTCACGGAGAGTTATTTAAGTCAAACTTGAAGAGGTCTGTTTACACAAGTAAACATACAGTTTATCTATTGAATTTTATGTTTTCGTGGGTTTACCTTGAGAATCGAAAGGGGAGGGGGACACGACTGAAGGAGTTATAAAAGACGTAGTCACTTATGGTCACGATAGATATCTCAATGACGTCACGTTCTGAACGTAGTACGAAGAAGACGGAGTTCACAGACCAAGTGACAAAGAGAGTCCAGGATCTTTCAAGTACCGTGTACCCTCTACGAGTTACGCGACAGTGACTCGTGACTTATCCTGTATAAGGGACTTTTCAGTCTTCTCTACTCTCAGTACGTGAGCTACCATCTTAAATTATCCTGACGCGAAACTGAACTCTAATTAAAAAAATTATAATTATTTTCAACCCTTTTCCCTCTCCTTCGATTACTAGAGACGTCGACTTGTCAGGACTTTTCTCTAGAATGAATCAAGGGACGGGTCCCTAATTTGAACACATTGGACCTACTTTTGATCCTTAGGGATCACTGGTTGTGGTCCCCGATCTCCGATCTTCGTTTCACCGGGACCGAGAACAGGGACAGACTTTCGTTCTTACAAAGTTCCTTCGTTTTTGATTTTTATCCATACTTCAAATAATAATCTGTGTCGTGTTTCATACCTTCTCGTGTGTTCTTTTCTCAAACAAATAGATTGAGTCTTCATCCCGTCTCTATGTATGGGTCTCTCTTTCTTATGTTCGAAGAAGATACTACTCCTCCTCACGTCATTCAGTCTTCGATCCGTCTCTATGTGTGGACGTCTTCGCAAGTCCGTAGGACTTACTCTTGTGTTATTTCTCCACTAAATTTAGTGTACTGAAGGGACCACCGAGCCTCTTATTTCGTAGACGGATGTTACGTCCTCTGACCCCAAGTTAGGGACCCAGGTCTTCTAGAGGACCTCTTCCTTTACCGTTGGATAAAGGTCATAAGAACGGACCTTTTGGGGTACCTACCTCCTCGGACCACCCGACGTCAGGTACCCCAGTGTTTCTCAGTCTGAACTGACTCGTTGAAGTGAAAGTGAAAATTTAGTGAATATATCCCGTCAGGAAGTCCCAGAAACAAATGGAAACCGGTTAATAGAACAAAGAAAGAAGTGTGGACTAACCAGGTACCTACGAGGAGTTCTACACGGTTGTTGAAAAACGATTCTACCAAGGGTGGGGTTTCCGGTTACCCACGTTCAGGTGTTAATAATACCCCCGGGGAGGGAAAAACTGAGGGTTCTTCGGAAGGACGTGTACACATCTGTTCCTCAGAAGGAAACGGAGTCCTCACACGTGGAATAGAGACGAAATCGTCTCGAATCGAAAACTGTGATCTAAACAAGAACCTCACAAACCCACTCTTGTTTCGAGTACTTAAAATATGGTGAATTGTTTCATCGAGTCTACCATTTCTTAGACAAACGTTACGTCCTCTCGTACCCAAACTAGGGACCGAGTCCCTCCAGGGGATCTCTTCCCTTACCGATCGGTGAGTTCATAAGAACGGACCTTTTAGGGTACCTCTCTCCTCGGACCGTCCGATGTCAGGTACCCCAACGTTAGTCTGAGTTGACTCACTGATTCTCAAAGTGAAACTGTTTGTAGTACATAGGTCGGGTCTCAGTGTGATAAAGGATGGAGTCGTTCTCGTGTGTATCTACCTTTCTAAAGATTACAAAGATTACAAAAAAAGAGTATTTCAAACCTGGTTCCTGTCGAGTACATCCATTTTCACTGTAACCCAACCCTATCAACTTTTTTAATCTGTTATTTAGTTTCACAGAAGAAATGATTATCTTCTATCTCAAATAATCTCGTTGTATATCCTAACGACCCGTGAAAACTCACGAGTAAACTCCACCGAGACTTAATTAATATCACTACAGTGAGTCGAGAAGATTAAAATAGGTCATTTTGAGTCGATGAATCTCGACCGTACTCCATCCACCAATTCAAGTAAACCTGTCTCTCACTCAAACTTCCTTCTTACTCCTCACTCTTCGTTTGGACGAAAAACGACTAAAATGACAACTGGTCAGTCAGAATGACATTAACTCATCCTCAGATATAAAAGTGATTAAATTTAGTATGAAGTGCAAAAATAAAAGGAGACGTCTCACGACACAGAAGGTATTTACGGATAATATCTGATAGTGTAATTATATATCCAGAATCTTAATAGTTATTACTAACTATTCCTTAGTATAGTCCATGTACGACTAGTAGTCCCGGAATCGTTACTTGGGAAATTCGTGTCCGGAAATGAACAGATCCACGAACGTAAAGACGAAAACTTATCAATAATCTCATTCTCTTGTACCGTATAATTACACATGATTAGTCGTAACGACACCGTCATTTGGTGAGTGTTTGGAGTCCACAATATTCTTATTCGTACATAAAGAACGACGGATAAACCGTCACTGTACACCCAGACGAGAAGACTGAATGAGTAAGAGAATGGAGATCCAGAGTGACCATGAGTTTTGGTGGTAGGTAGCGTACCCTTCTAAAGTTTCACTGGGGTGAACAACAGACAAGTGGACACGTATCTGAACCCTTTAGAAAAAGATTCCGGACAAAGGGTGTGTGTCTTGTCCTCTATCTGGATCTGGTCTGGAAGGGGTAAGTGTTGTTGAGGTCCGTTCTCATGACCTCAGCCCACGGTAACGGAAGAGGCATACGTGTCAATTCCCTCCCCTGAAACTCTATCACGTATTTTTAGAACGTCCAGGAGTCCTTGACACGGTTCAGTTATCAGTTGTTCCACCATAGTATAGTTTACCTGTAAAGAAAATAGAACGGACCAGAAAGACGACGGACATTATTAATTCGTAGACAAAGTAAGAGTTTAAAAAGTGAATACCGTAATAAAAGATACTGTAGTGAGAGATTTAAAGGAGAAGAAAAGACTAGAGATGAAAAGTCCTCGGGATGTCGGAAGAAACAGGAGGTTAAAGATAGAAGTTGAACGTGTCTATGAGACTCAGTGGTCTAAATATCGATTTGAAAGTTAATGGTAAAGAAACGACTATTATTTAGATAGATAGATAGTAGATAGATAGATAGATTCTAAAGTAAGGATTCGAGGTTTCAATGTAGGTAATAAGAAAATAACTTGTCCATGAAAACTTGGTTATACTTGAGATCACTCTTAACATCCATCTTGATCCTTGTTTTCTTTTGGAGAGTGGAATACTCCGAATGCAAAGTCATTCCCCTTATTATTTTGACTTTATTTACGTGTATATTATACAGTCTATCGATATTTAAGAAACTTCTTTTTAATTCGTCATATACCACTCCCGACTGTCTCATAGGACCCTACCTTTTACTCCGAACACCAAATTAAACCCCACCAGTCGTCTCTGGACTAGGGACATCTCATAGTATACTACAATTCTTAAGATTAACGAGAACGAAAACAATCTGTCAAGTCTTAGGGTCTAGGTCTCATACCTTTAAAATACTGTTACTCCACTTATTTTAGCGTTTTACCGTTGTCAAGTAAGACACTAAGTCGTATGTATCATGTTCACTATTCTGGAAACAAAGTTATAATTCTATCCCCTAATAATAGTTACGTAATCAGGTCATAACTATACATGTAGTTGCAACTTATTTATGTTTTTATACCATAATAAATGACCACACAGCTTGTTTTTGTAGTATTAATAAATTGTTTATGTAATATTTGTAATGTGTCGATCAGGGACACCTATTTGTCATAAAAAATAAAGTCTGATTCGAGGACATAATCAGTCTATTCGTTGTCCTTTGTCTACCGTGTGTGGTCCCTTCTAAAAAGTTCCTCACAAATGGACTTTAATAGTGTTGTAACAATTAGTCAATGTGTGGGTTAGGTTTTATTTTCCAAACTTTTTTATCAAATTATTCCTTTTTTTGGGTGTTTCTTGGATTAACGTTTCACACCCGTCCGAAGTCCCTTCGGCGTTTCCTGTCAAGTCCCTGGGTTCTGACCGCCGTCATTTTGACGGTACTGGGGTACTGTACCCCTCTCTAATGGTCTTGGACTTTTCTCCTTCTCAGGTGTCTTGTCCACTGGAGCTCTTGTTGTCACTGGAGACCAGAACTCTGCGTCGAGTTCTGTTGGTGCGTCTCTCTTGATCGTTTTACTGTGGCTCTGGAGAGAGGAAGAGAGAGACAAGAGGACTGACTCGAGGAGTGACCGGTCTTCCGTGTCCGTGAGTAAACGATAGTAGGTGAGACCAATAAGAGTTCGTCTACCGTCCCACGTTTCATCATCTCTTTCTTGTGTGTCCAGATTCTCTGAGGTCCTACTTAGTCACTCTACCTTGACGCATTTTCAATATCCTAGTGAAAAATTGTATATCCGAAACCTTTAACATTTGAACCTTTTAATACAAATCTCTTTACCGTAGAAATTTGTCTTTAAATAGAAAAATTTTATGTTCTTTTTAAATCGAATACCGTTTAAGTACTTAAGACCTCAGTAGTGAATATCACACTACCTTTTACCGTCTTACTTGTGTATACACACAGAAGAGCAAGACGGTACTTGTATACAAGTATTTTTCCATAACTTTCTTCTTAAATGGAAAATGTCACCACTAGTACATTAGTCCCGAGTCTTCAACTCAAAGACATCGTATTCGTAGTTGTACTACTCCCTACGTTAGATCACCCTATGGAGGTAGGTCTTAAACGTCCTACTGACATTACTTAGTCACCCTGTAAGTTTCTTCGAGAACCTTAAGTTATATTTTAAAATAGTGGGACTAGTTTCCAAAGAACCTTGATATAACTACTTCTAGGACCTTATCACTTCAGTGAAATTACACCTATCATTCTATCCGATCCATTTATCAGAACCAAAAGTCTTCGTCATAAAGGTTTCTCCACTTTGGAATTAGTCTCTTTAATTCCGTTCGGAATAATAACAATACAGGTCGGAGATAGTTGTCCCAAAGGTTCGTCTGAATATTGAACCTCTTTCCTAAGACCTCCTTTTAAGAGGGAAATCGTGTCGTTTCCTTTGGGTCCAGTGTGGTGAATATTAATGAGTCACCGTTCAGACCATCCTCTGAACCCCTAGTATAGAGGGGTAATAGACGTAGTCGGGAGAAGACGTAAAGTTAGAACACTACTCGACCCGTTCACATTGAGGTTAGGGAGAGAAGAGGTAAACTAAAGGTTAGGAACTAACTTTTGTTCATTTACATGTTGGTCTCTAATCTATATACGTCTTGTCTACTTTCTCTTTATATTTCCATCCCTTTTATTTCTTTTGTTAGGGGATTCCTTTCTAGTTAATAAGTCCGTTGTCTTTCTTGACACGATAATTTTTAAGATTAATCATAGGAACTTCACTAAGTTCCTTTATAAATTATATGTTTTTATGAAAGGGTTTGTTCTATAATTCTTTTACTTTTACTAATCTTTAATTTTAAAGTGACCTTTTTATATAAATTTGTACTGAAATGATCAACTCGACCTTCTATTTCAACTCAGTGAACGGGTCAAAGAGAGTAACACTTGTTTTTATTATTTTCTGGTTTGGACCTTTTATACTCTAACTAAACTCTCCACGGTCGATTTCTCACTGTGAACGGTAGTTCGAGCTGTTCCTGACTCAGTGATCGATGGCGTCAAGGACTGAAAGTGTGGAACTTTCCTCAAGTTCCACTTCTAGTCCTTTTTCCGTGAGACACGAGACCCTTTTGTCCGTCTTGTCCAGAAGTCTATCTATGAAAGTCCCCTTTTAAAATACTTGGGTCAAAGAAAGTGGAAGGATATGAATCCCGAACGGAACACCGAGTCTACCATTTCTTAAGTGGACGGTATACCCTCTGGACCCAAGTTTGGGACCCAGTCCTTCTAAGGGACCTCTTCCCTTACCGATGGGTGAAGTCTTAAGAACGGACCTCTTAAAATACCTGACTCCTCGGACCACCCGATGTCAGGTACCCCAGCGTGTCTCAACCTATTCTGACTCACTGATTGTGAAAGTGAAAATATAGAATCTTTTGTGATTTTAGTAATTGATTCCATGGATACGGAACATGAATCGTCGTTGGAAGATGTCTCTAAACACAAACTAACGTCTATGTTGAAGAGTTTTTAGTTGATATACGACTAGAGAGGGGGACGGAGAAACCTCGTCAAGGAGTCTCGATAGACTCTCCGACAGGGACCCGACATTATAAGTCATTCACGGATTCGTTTTGACTTTGAGTGTCGAGAGTACAACACACAAAAATAAAGTCAGTTGTTTTCACCGTTACAACTTGGATAGATTCGGTCCCTTCGGACCACACGACGTCCGATACCCCAGTGTTTCTCAACCTGTCCTAAATCACTGACTTTTTGTTCGGAACATGAGATCTATGGTCAATATCAATTCCTTAAAGGTAAGAAAAGCACATGAGTCTTTTCTGATCGTGTAGTGTTTGTTATCGGATTGTAAGAGATAGATGAGATTCTTACTTACTTTTTTGACTATAGTGACAACAACAAAGTTTTAGAGTTGTAAGAGTATTTTAAAATCCTGTTGCTTCAATGTACTCCTATTCTACCCGTCCTGGTAGAAATCTTTAGTTCACCGGTTATATATTGTTTTTGTCTAACTCTCCGTTTCAGTAAAACACTACACAACTTTAGTCATTAAAAACAGTTGTTCTCTTTTCCTCATTGTTAATCTTTGAGGCCTTCCCTTTTATAGACTCTTTCTTTTGTCACGAAGTTTACACTACGTTTAATTTTACTTCGCATTAAAACTCATTCATCATCTTTTAATCTTTTAGATTAAATGGAACCACGATCTTCGTAAAAAGAGACTCATCGGGTCCTTAGTGCTGGAACCTAACTGTATCCTTATAAACTACTCTGATATATCGTTTCTTACAAGTGTACGCCAGCATTATGATTATTCAACCAAACCTAGTCTTTTTTATTAATGGTATACGAATATTTTATATAAAATTTTTGAAACTGATTCATTTCGGATTCGATATCGACTTTCTTCAACCTTACACACCTCTCTCTTTTTTACCAATTTCCCTATTATTCCCATGAACACAAGAAAGAGTAGAGTGGAAGACCCTAAGGTCCCCTAATTTCTACTCTTTTTGTCCATACAAATAATGAATTTCGATATTTTTATTTATCGTATTTACACACCATTCCTTAAACCGAAAAGAATTTCTTTCCATACCGGAAATACGGGAAGATTTTTATTGAAGATTATTAAATGACTCACTACTCTCGTTAAAAAAAAGTAAGTGGCAACAGAGAACCTCGGTGTAAACTATCAAAAATGATTGTTCCACTAAATCCCACCCAAGAAACCCGGGACACTATTCGTGCTGGAGGTCTCTTCCCTTTCCCCTTACTTCTAAATTAAGTCAGTGTACCTTTTACTTATTTAGTCAATACGGTCGTATTACTTCGGAGTTATCTTTGAGACCCGAGTTTCAAATCCCCCCGAAGGGACCAACCGTTATCAAACACATATAACAGTGGGGACACTTACTCTCCCTCACGACAGTAGGTGTTGACGTACCCCTTAATACCTCAGTACCGTAAGACCCTTCGAGACGTGAACCTGTGGAGATTGGAAGGATTGTCTTTTACGTCTCCAAGAGGTTTGTCTGGTTCAGCTCACTAGAGTCACTCGTACGGACCCCTGAATAGTTGTATAACCATCTCTATAGCACTGTAGGTCTTGTGGTGAAAGGGCGAAGGGGTTTTATTAAGAAGTCCCATCATACAGGTCTCACCAGGTTCGTCCTCTTTCTCTCCTTACAGGAGTTCTGTTTTTGTCGGAACCGTTGACAATCCCGTCAGAGAGAGGACGTCAGATGAGGTAAAGTCTCAAGGTCTACGACCTTACCACCCGTCTAATATTGACCCCGAGTCGGAAAGGTCGTTCCTAGGGTTCACTAGACTAGAGACTTCCTTAAGAGATTAGGAAACGAGAGAGTTTTCTCCCACATCACCTCTTCAGGAGTCCTGTAGATTTGTTCCGTTCCCTGTGGGGGAGGACCCAGGTAGGGACACAACCAGGGCACAACCCCCGGTTTTGACTACGGCTTTCAAGTTGAATAGACATGTGGTCACTGTTTGGTTTAGAGTCTCTGTCTCGAAACCCACTTCATCTTTTCTGGTCGAAATAATGAAAAGGTCCGTTTCCCCCTCTGTCACCTGAGGACGGAACTTTTTGACACACAGGGTTAACCTCTTCTATCACTCTTCGTAATATCATTACCAAGTTTCTCTCACACTAGTCGAGTAAGAAGACTAACCACTACTCTGTTATCCTCAGTCGTACTAGTTTGAAGTCCAAAGTTGAAGAGTCCTAGATGTACGAAACACCCGTCTTATGGTAGTAATTAGTAATTGAAGAAGAAGAACCTCCTCCAAAGTTATAGACATACAGACACACGCACACACGAGTCAATACAGATTGAGAAAAGTTGGGGTACACTAGGACGGTCCGAAGAGACAGGTACCCGAAAAGGTCCGTTCTTATGACCTCACCCAACGGAAAGGGAAGAGGTCCCCTAGGAGGACTGGATCTCTAGTTTGGGTACAGAGGGTTTAGAGGACGTAACCGTCCAGTAACAGTAAAGTGGTGGTCCCTTTGGGAAGTCATCGACGTTTTGTCGAGTTTCTCACACACATAGGGAAGTTCCCCTTGTTTCCTGGAACGGGGTTCCAAAATGATAACGAAGAGAACTGACAAACAAAAAGGGACCAGAACGTAGGGGAGGTAAGGGATTAATGGTTAACGAATGTAGACGAGTAACCTTAAGTCTCTTCCAGTACCTCCGACTTACTTCCGATAAAGACCATTAGTTTCTTTACCCCCTGTGTCTTAAACACGATCCTCTGGGTGTCCCGGGACGAATTATAGTTGTAGACCGACCTTCTTAAGTCTCTTCTTTAAATACTCGAACCCCTTAAAGAGAAGTAATATTCGTATCGACAAGATTAAATAATAAAAAAAAATGTACAGTAACACTTTTTTGTAACCGTACTTTTCGGATTTATGTTTTATATACTTTATTTCCTTTGTAGAGTCTGAAACGTCGATTTTAAAGTCACGTCTTAGTCCACTTGAATTAAAGATGTTCGGGGGATCTGACATAAAAAGTATTGATAAGGAACTCGTTACTACTCATCTCCATTTTAGGATTTGTTTTGTTCCGTAAATTTTTAAAGAGAAAGAACACACGGGAACGAAGTACACGTAGAGAAATAGTACGGTTTGTTAACACAAACACTCTAAATGGATTCATTAATCTGTTGAGTCAACTATGTTTCTTCTTTTGTTTGGAGGGGGATTCGTCACAATTGGAACGTCGACTCGAGACCTCGACAGTGTCACTTCTTCGTTACTTTTCTTACCGATCTTTTTAATGTTCAATCCTTAACCCTAAATGTCTTCGAATTAAGTTAAAGAGTTACGGGAAAAGATAAGATTATGAGGAAAAATCTGGTGTCTACTTATAAGACATAAACTCTATTGTGTTCCTGTCAAAACTTATAACGGACCGTTCTGTAAAATATTTCATATTACTCGTCAAAGGTCTACTATTTTTTATTTTTACTTTTTATGTTTCTCGAGACCCTGGAATTGAGATTTACATCGAGACCTTAACCTCAGGTCACTCGAGTTGTTTAATAAATAACGGCAGACGAGTCCCATACCGACAAGGAAAACAGGGGATTCTCTAAAAAAATCGTCCTAGGGTCTAACGTTGAGTCACAAGCCCATTTTTGTGTTGTCTGAGTTTTACCACAACGACACGATTCGGGGTAGAGTAATTTGGTTCTGAATTAATTTCAAAGTTGTGAGGGTCTTTACCTTACAATTTGACCAGTTAGTCCTTGACGGACCAGTCGTGATCCTCATTAGATGGACTATTGGGAGACGGTACAGGATAGTGGAACGTTATTGGATAGACGGAAAAAAAAAAGGAGGATACTAAGTGAACAAAGATGAAGGAAGACGGATTTTTTCAGAAAGTAAAACGTATCGAGGATCCTCGAGGAAGGATAGACGATCTGATTTACGACGGATTTAGTTTATCTAAAAATGAGTTTCAGAATTATTAAAATTATACGAAGGTAATTCGATTTCGAATTGAGTTCAAGTTTCAAAATCGTCAAGGATTGTGGTCTCAACAGTCGACACCCCCGGTACGGTGTCAAAGTGTTGAGTGGAAACGGTAGTTGTGTAGGTTTCTGTCTAAGTGGACCTACGATTCTTTCGAATTCGAACTCTGACAGTGCACACAGTCGGACAAGGTTCCGTACATGGATCTAGAGATAACAAACGGAGTGTCTACTGGGGTTTGGTGAAATAGTTTAGACATGGACGTCATATGTATTATCTTTTTCAGTGTAATTAAAAGAGGAAGATAGATAATACTAAGGTTCGTCTCGGGACACCCGAGGACCCATGTTTTCTAAAGGACACAGTGAGTAAAGAAACTAATGTCCCTTATCCGAAGTAAGTCGAAGGTACTGGAAGGGACTCAACATTGTTCGTCCAAGTTCGTCAACGATTAATCTCTTCCCTCCCCTACGACTTTGTTCCCTCCTCGTGAGTTCTCTTTGGTATCGTGTCGGAACCCCGTCCCAGAACCAAAGGGTGGTTCCCTATATGTTTTGTCATGGAAACCCGACAAAACTACTATGACTTTGGGGGTGGTTCACCCTCTTCAATTGTAATTACTACTATACGACGAGTGTTCGTGTATCTGGGGTCTGGTCAACCTTGGTCTTCCAAGTACTGCGACTGAGGGTAAATGGAGTGGTGGTTGGATAGTCCTCTTACAGATACTCTACTACAGTGGAAAACTTGGTAATGATATTTTGAAGAGAGTGATGAGGGAGGTCCAAAACTCCCGTAATCGGGAGACGGGGGAAACGGACCGTTTATTTTGATAAGAAAAGATGAAATGGGTTTTAAGACAGAGGTTCTTAATCGAACCACAGTACCGTCTCTTCGGTTTAGGTAGAGGTCTTTTTTACAAAATGAAGACATGAAGGGTGAAGAAAAAGTAGAAGAAAATGGAGTAAATCCATTTTGTCCTGTTACTTTTAACAAAGGAATGACAATCAAGTCCTCGGTTTTCTAAATTCTTACGTCTCAAGACATAAGAGTTAATCCACACATAAGTTATTGGGTTGTGTTAAATAAATCGTGACGGAACCGTACATGAAACCAGTGGACTACGATTCTTGACTGAATAACCTTTTCTGGGACTACGACCCTTTCTAACTTCCGTCCTCCTTTTCCCCTACTGTCTCCTATTCTACTACTACCATAGTGGTTGAGTTTCCTGTACCCCAACTCGTTCGAGGTCCTCAACCACTACCTGGCCCTTCGGACCTCACAATGTCAGGTACCCCAGCTTTTTTCAGCCTATACTGACTCAATGACTTGACTGACCGTACACGATTCGGAATTGTTGTGGGTCCATTCAATCTGTACCGGAATCTATCGTTTCCTAGTTTGGGAGACTAGTTCTCTTTGTCTGTGTGTTTATGTAGAGGATTTGAGGAGATTCTAAGTAATTGGGTTACTCTTGTTGCTTTCCGATAAATGAGTCACGAACGATCTCGTTCCTCCAACCGGTGGTGGTGAACTCAAACCGTTTCTGAGTTTTAACCTCTAGTTTTCCCTCTCAAGAGTGTGAGACGTTCCTATCGTCTCGGGTGGTCACTCTTTATGAAGAAAAACGGGACGTTCTCGAGTCGGTCACTCTCTGACAGTGTGGAGTCGGGTACTTTTCGGCGACATGAGGTTGAGAGTTAAGGAGGTTCCGTGACATAACTGATGTCGGGAGACAGAACGACATAGGATGGGTGATACGGTTAACAGAACGACATAAATTAACAAGTGACTTGGGTCCCATCCGTTCCACTCTTCTTCTACACCCCTCGGAATCCTTTACGTCTGTAATAAGTGACACCGGTCCGCCTGTACGAAATGAGAGATTCCCGACTATGTCGTCGTGGTTACTGATCCGGTGAGTTGTGCTGACCTGAATTACCAGGATCCCGAAAAGTCCGCTACGAGTATATCCTAGTATGGTGTTACACGTAAGTGTCACGGTGTTTACTAGGGTCGACATCTTGATCTCACCACACCCCGTTCTCTCGGATTGGTGGAGGTGGAGCGGTTAACGAGAGAGGGATGTCGGAGGGTTAAATGAAAAGGGCAGATATACTCAAAGGAGGGTAAAAAAGACCCTCTGAACGTGTACCAGACGACACCAACATTAGGATTTAACGTCACGAATCATTAGGGTTTATTTGAAAAAAAAAAAAGACCTTTTTATTGAACGTCAGACAACATCAAGTTGTAAGACTACCGGGTATGATCTTAGGTCTCTTCTGAGGGTTTGTGAAGTTCCGACCACTCGTTTCTCCATGCCATAAGTGTACCTCGTGTAACAACGAGTAACGAAAAGAACAGTTGGGACCCAAAACTCTTATTTAGAAAAAGGACCTAGGTTCGAAGACGGGAGTAACGTAAAACTTCGTTAAGTCCAAAATAAACTCTAGATAAAATTCCAAAAAAGGGCGACTATAACAAGACATACACTCATGAGTAAACCGTGAAACTGGACTAAAACTTTAGTCTAACGAAGTTGACCTGGACTGATTAGAAACCGCCTAAGGAAACCCTTGTCCCCGATAAAGTGACTTGACACGGTCAAACCGGAATCCGGTTCAAGGGAAACCCTATCCCCGACAAAATAACCTTGACACGAGTCGTCAAAGTCGGACCAAGGTGACTCTAGTCTGACGAGGAACTTGTGACTGACCATAGTCCGGACCTCCGATAAAAACTCGATAAACTCAACAAATCCGTCAAACTTTTAATAAGAAAATGAGATCGCTTTTTGAATACTCTTCAACCTAAGATCAATATATGTATAAACTCCCATTGGGCGGGGGGCGTGGGGTCCCTGGTACTGGTTAAAAATACAAACTTTCGGTATCAGGAAAGAGTACAAGTAAAGTTTGATTTACCTGACTGGACTGGTTTCTGTTAAATCTTATAGTTACTGGTAATACTCCTTGAAAAAAAAAAATTAAAATTAAAAATAAAAAAAATTAATTAAAAAAATAAAAAATTTAAAATTTTAGAAATTAAGAATGTACGCAAGGGTTTGTACTTGGGGGGAGGGTGGAGGGAGGGGTGTTGTAGAGAGACCCAGTAGGGGTACGTGGTCGGGGTTCGTACGACATAGGACGTAGTCTGTATCTGACCGCTAAGTTAAGAATGTACTATCATATGTACAATCTTACAGTAAGAGGGTTTAGTA
>SJYO01046538.1:46337503-46355631 GCA_006410555.1 Capra ibex
TTTTTTTTTTTTTTTGAGGTCTTTCGTCCGTATCTACCTTGTATGGAGTTGTATTATTTTGGGTATATACTATTTGGGTGTCGTTTGTAATAGGAGTTATCACTTTTTAACTTTCGTAAAGGGGATTTCAGTCCTGATTCCGTTCCAACGGGTGATGTTGGTGATGATAAGTTGTATCAAAACCTTCAAAATTGGTGTCGTTAGTCTCTTCTTTTCTCTTATTTTCCTTAGGTCGAACCTTTTCTTCATTTTGAGAGTGACAAACGTCTACTGACTAGGAGATGTATCTTTTGGGATCTCTGAGGTGGTCTTTTAATGATCTCGATTAGTTACTTATATCATTTCAACGTCCTATATTTTAATTGTGTGTCTTTAGGGAACGTAAGGATATATGATTATTACTCTTTTGTCTTTCTCTTTAATTCCTTTGTTAGGGTAAGTGGTAACGTTGTTTTTATTATTTTGTGGATCCTCTTTTAGATGGATTTCTTTGTTTTCTAGATATATATCTTTTGATATTTTGTGACTACTTTCTTTAGTTTCTCCTGTGTTTATCTACCTCTTTATATGGTACAAGTACCTAGTCTTCCTAGTTCTATGACTTTTACTCATATGATGGGTTTCATTAGATATCTAAGTCACGTTAGGGATAGTTCAATGGTTACCATAAAAAGTCTCTTGATCTTGTTTATTAAAGTGTTAAACATACCTTTATGTTTTGTTTTGTTTTGTTGTTGTTGTTGTTTTTGTTTATCGGTTTCGTTAGAACTCTTTCTTCTTACCTTGACTTCCTTAGTTGGACGGACTGAAGTCTGATATGATGTTTCGAAGTCAGTAGGTCTGTCATACCATGTACATGTTCTATCTTTATATCTAGTCACCTTGTTTTATCTTTCGGGTCTCTATTTAGTTGCGTGGATACCTGTGGAATAGAAACTGTTTCCTCCGTTCTTATGTGTTACCTCTTTTCTGTTAGAGAACACGACCCTTTTGACTAGTTGATGAACATTGTCTTACTTTGGTCTTGTGAAAGATTGTGGTATGTGTTTTTATTTGTGTTTTACCTAATTTTTAGATTTACATTCTGGTCTTTGATATTTTGAGGATCTCCTTTTGTATCCGTTTTGTGAGAGACTGTATTTAGTATCGTCTTAGGAGATACTGAGTGGAGGGTCTCATACTTTTATTTTCTTTTTGTTTGTTTACCCTTGACTAATCTGAATTTTCGTAAACGTGTTACTTCCTTTGATATTCGTTACACTTTATATCGGAAGTCTTATCCTCTTTTATTATAGTTTACTTCTTTGACCGTTTCTTAATTAGAGTTTTTATATGTTCGTTGTATACGCCGAGTTAAGGTCTTTTTTTTTTTTTTCTTTTTTACCCGGTTTCTTGATTTGTCTGTAAAGAGGTTTCTTCTGTATGTCTACCGATTGTTTGTGTACTTTTCTACGAGTTGTAGTGATTAATAGTCTCTTTACGCTTAGTTTTGGTGATAAACCATGGTAGAGTGCGGCCAGTCTTACCGACGATGGTTTTTCAGATGTTTGTTATTTACGACCTCTCCCCCGTCTCTTTTCCCTTGTGAGAATGTGACCAACACCCTTACTTTTGATCATATCGGTGATACCTCTTGTCACACCTATAAAGAATTTTTTTGACCTTTATCTTTACGGTATGTTGGGTCGTTCGGGAAGACCAGTATGTGTCGTTCCTTTGGTCTTAACTTTCTCTGCACATGAGGTTACAAGTAGCGTCGTGACAAATGTTATCAATCCTGTGCCTTCGTTGGATCTACAGGTAACCGTCTACTTACTTATTCTTTCGACACCATGTATATGTGTTACCTTATAATGAGTCGATAAATTTTCTTACGTAAACTTAGTCAAGATTACTCCACCTACTTTGACCTCGGATAATATGTTTCACATCATTCAGTCTTTCTTTTTATAGTTACGTCATATAATTACGTATATATACCTTAAATCTTTCTACCATTACTACCGGGATATACACTCTGTCGTTTTCTCTGTACCTACATTTCTTGTCTGAAAACCTGAGACACCCTCTTCCGCTCCCACCCTACTAAACTCTCTTATCGTAACCTTGTACATATAATGTACACTTTATCTAGTGGTCAGGTCTAAACTACACGTGACCCTGTTGGAACTCCCTATCCTACCCCTCCCTCCACCTTCCCCCTAAGTCTTACCCCCTGTATACATGTGGGTACCGACTAAGTACAGTCACATACCGTTTTTGGTGATGTTATAACATTTCATTAAACTGAGGTTAATTTTGTTTATTTAATTGAATGGTTTTTTCTTCACGGATAGAATGAACAGGGTAAACAGACTTTATGTTGGATCATTTTGGGCAAATATAATCAGAGTCTGTAAAAAGAAAATTAACCTCCTATTAACGAAATGTTACAACACAATCAAAGACAACGTGTTCTTATACTTAGTCGATATCCATATGTATATAGGGGAGGGAGAACTCTGAGGAAAGATTCGGAGGGAGGGTAAGGTAAGGAGAGCCAGTAGGGATTTATAGGATTTGACGAATTTACACGGTAAACATTCACAATCACCGAATCAACACAGACTGAGAAACACTAGGGTACCTAACATACATCGGACGGTCCGATGAGACAGGTACCTTAAGAATTTCGTTCTTATAACCTCACCCATCGACAAGGGAAGAGGTCCCCTAGAAGGACTGGATCCCTAGTTTGGGTCCAGAGGACGTAACGTCCACCTAAGAAATGGTAGACTCAGTGGTCCCTTCGGGGTTATGTGGTAAATCTGGTGATCGTTAGACCGATTACCTAAAATATGTTGAAGAGAAAGTACCTATATTCATAGGTACAGATATACAAAAGTGTAATTTAACTCTGACACACCTAGTGTTGTTTGACTTTTTAAGAATTTCTTCTACCCTTATGGTGTCGTGGAATGGACGGAGGACTCTTTAGACATACATCCAGTTTTTCGTTGTCAATCTTGACCTGTACCTTGTTGTCTGACCAAGGTTTAACCCTTTCCTTATACAGTTCCGACATATAACAGTGGGACGAGTAAATTGATTATACATCTCATGTAGTACTTTTTACGACCTGACCTATTTCGTTCGACCTTAGTTCTAACGGCCTCCTTTATAGTTATTGGAGTCTATACGTCTACTATGGTGGGAATACAGTCTTTCGTTTCCTTTTGACTTTTCGGAGAACTACTTTTACTTTCTCCTCTACTTTTTTAACCGAATTTTGAGTTGTAAGTCTTTTGATTCTAGTACCGTAGATCAGGGTAGTGAAGTACCCTTTATCTACCCCTTTGTTACCTTTGTCACTGTCTGAAATAAAACGCCCGCCTCCGAGGTTTTAGTGCCGTCTATCACCGACGTCGATACTTTAGTTTTCTGTGAACGAGGAACCTTCTTTTCAATAATGGTTGGATCTATCGTATAATTTTTCGTCTCTATAATGAAACGGTTGTTTTCAGGTAGACCAGTTTCGATACTAAAAAGGTCATCAGTACATACCTACACTCTCAACTTGATCCTTCTTTCGACTCACGGTTTCTTAACTATGAAAACATGGCACCACAACCCCTTCTGAGAACTCTTAGGGAACCTTTCATTCCTCTAGGTTGTTCAGGTAGGATTTCCTTTAGTCAGGACTTATCAGAAACCTTCCTGACTACGACTTCGACTTTGAGGTTATGAAACCGGTGGACTACGCTTCTTGACCGAGTAACCTTTTATGGGACTACGACCCTGTCTGACTTCCGTCCTCCTCTTCCCCTCCTGTTCCTACTCTGTCAACCTACCGTAATGTTGAGTTACCTGTACTCAAACTCATTCGCGCCCCTCAACCACTACCTGTCCCTTCGGACCACACGACGCCAGGTACCACATCGTTTCTCAACCTTTGCTGACTCGGCACCTTGACTAGACTTGACTTGACGTTGAAGACCCCGATTTCAGAAAAACCTTTTCTAATAGGGAGGGACCCCTTAAGGAGAGTTTGAAGTATCATTGGTTCCTTGAGTAAAGTAAACAGTCCACAAAGTTGTTCAGACACGACAAACCGGAGAAAATGTAAAAGTGACACGAACGGTAGGAGTTAGAAGACCGAATAAACTTGTGTGATCGTATAATTCTGAGTTGACTGTTTTAAACAGTTAATGGAACCGGTTTTCGTCACAAAGACCCAGAAGATTTAGAGTTTAGATGGACAAAGACTTGAGTACTTGAGAATGGGAGACTGTATTAGGGTCCTGTGGGTTACGAGAACCGAGGACGAAAAAACTGGGTGCTGACTATTATCTTCTCTATGAGGTTATAACGTTTCAGATTAACGAAGATGATTTTTATTAGAACGAAAGTATATCGTTACAAAAGTGTCACACAAAGACTTCTACTTCATGAATTCGTAGTGCTTGGAACGTTGGACCTCTAAAACAGGTAACCTTCTTACCAGGCTTCTTCCTGAGAGAACAACCTTTCCGGGGATAGTCCATGTCGATTGGTTAGTAAAACGACGGTTTGAGGTCCCTTGTCTGAGAACCTAAGTGTATGGTATGAAATTTTTTTTTCGTGGTTTGAGACTGTCAAGTAGTAGACCACTGATCCTTCATTTCTAAAGGGTTTTAACTTCGTACTGTAAACTTCTACTGTAAACTTCTAATATTAACTTCAATCCCTCAGACTAAGGATGTCAAGGTGAAAAGAAAAAGTAATAACAAAACCGATCAACCTTAGAAAACACAAAGATATACTTAACATGTTAAAAAAAACAACAACAAGTTTGAGACACTCTTTACGGTAACCATTAAACTAGTCCTAACGTGACTTAGACATCTAACGAAACCCATCACATCAGTAAAAGTGTTATAACTAAGAAGGTTAGGTTTTTGTGTCAAAGAGAGAGGTAGACAAACCCAATAGAAACTAAAGAAAGTGGTTACAGAATATAAAAATGCTTAAGTCCAGAAACGAAGTAAATCATCCAAATAAGGATCCCCAAAAACAACAAAAACGCTACCATTTACCTTAACAGAGGAATTAAAGAGATTCGAAAGTAACAATCATATATCCTAATGGTTTAAGTAATATCATATATTACTTAATGGTCTAAGTAACTACTCGAAATCATCAAACGACCATCGTGGAAATCCTAAAAGATACATATCATAATACACTTCGTCTACTGTAGACCACTCTCTCTAAAGGGGTTTATAAGTCTGGTCCAGACAACCTTCAATCAGACCCTTTAGTAACTACTACTGTACTTCGACATCTACTAGAGGTTACAGATACAGAAGGGATTATCGAGTCAACCATTTCTTAGACGGACGTTATGTCCTCTTGGACTAAACTAAGGACCCAGTCCTTCTAGGCGACCTCTTCCCTATCCGATGGGTGAGGTCATAAGAACCCGAAGGGAAGACCGAGTCGACCATTTCTTAGACGGACGTTACGTCCTCTGGACCCAAGTTAGGGACCCAACCCTTCTAGTGGACCTCTTCCCTTTCCGATGGGTGAGGTCATAAGACCGGACCTCTTAAGGTACATGATATATCAGGTACCCCAGTGTTTCTTAACCTGTGCTAACTCGTTGAAAGTGTGTGTGTGTGTGTGTGTGTGTGTGTGTGTGTGTGTGTGTTACAGATATTAGAACTATTGTTTACCTGAAATCTTTAATTCATGGACTCTCAAAAGAGAGGGTGGGACGGAACAATGAAATTACATTGGGGTCATCCAAAGGTTGGACACGTGAAAGGGAGGTTGTGTCCTACGATACGACTCCTTTTAAAGAATCACTGTAATTACCTGTGTTTTCGACAACTTTAGTCTTTTGGACACCGTTGACGGCTAGACAGGAGATATAGAAACTCAAGGAAGAGAAAGAAAAAAAGTTCCCGATGAGTACAAAAGTGTGTATCGTTCTAAAGGAAGAAAAAATACGGACTTGTTATAAGGTTAATTATGTAAATATACTATGTAATTAGTGTAAAAGAAACAGGTAAGTAGAAACTACTTGTGTATCCGATAAATGTATAGAACCGATAACCTTTATTTGAACGTTAATTATATTTTCGTAGTTATAGTAAAACTTTATCACAAAAGTAAAAATTTTTGGTTTATAGGTCTTCATTTTAACGATCTAGTATACCATCAAGATGAAAATTAGAAACTCTTTGAAAGTTTTAGGAAAGGTGTCACCACTAAGTTTGAATGTAATGGTGGTTGATATGTGTATTCAAGAGAAAAGAGACGTAGGAGTGGTTCTGAATGATAGAGAACAGAAAACTATTACCGGTAAGATTGTTCACACTCCAAGGTAGAGTGACAACAACACTAAACGTAAAGGGACTACTGGGTACTACAACTTGTAGAAAAGAACCTGTACAACTGGTAAATAAACAGCAAAAACCTTCTTACGGATAAGTAAGAAGGGTAAGTAGACGGATAAAAATTTAGTCTAACAAACCCATAAAAAGATAACTCAATATACTCACTTACACGTAAAGAATTTTCCTTTAAACTGAAATACTCTCCCGAAAAATTTTTTGTGTAAATAAACTCACTATAAAAAGAATCTTTAACTTAGTGGAGAAATTCGTCGGTTTGTTACACTAAGCAAATACGATTGTACTACTATTTATCAATGTTCTCGTTACAGTCCTTTTAACATTTACCGAAACTTAACCCACAGGACTGTCGTGGAGGAAACGTCAATGGAGGAAGGAAGTAAGAAGACTCGATAATGTATAAGACACTAAATATCCATAGAAATCGTTACGTTTACTAAGAACAAGTATCTGTGTGTGTACTTAACAGACCACTTTACGTTAACTAAAAGGAGGGGAAGGACACCTCCTTCGGTCAAAAGGAAAGTCGTAAGAATTATAAAAAATATAACAGGTGAAACCCCTAAGAAAAAGTTCAACGAATAATATAAGACGACTGAGGGATTAATTACTTGATTTATTTAGAGACGTTACACAAGGAAAACATAAGGAAACTCTTGTTACTCTTTCACTTTCACAATCAGAGAGTTATCACAGAAACACTGGGGTACCTAACATCGGACGGTCCGAGGAGACAGGTACCTTAAGAGGTCCGTTCTTATGACCTCACCCAACGGTACGGGAAGAGGTCCCCTAGAAGGACTGCCTTCCTAGTGTGGACCCAGAAGACGTAACGTCCACAGAAATAGTAGACTCGGTGGACCCTTCGGAAGACTCTTGTTATCAAAACGGAATTTTTTTTTCATAATAATCTTTCCCTTATAGTATCTATCCTTCTATTTCATAAAGGAAAACTTATCATAATAAAAGATTCATCGACGTAAGAGAACTACACTTGTGACCAACACTCAGAACTGTTAATATTCATTTACTTTTACCGATATAAGTAGTAAGTTACTCAGTTTTATATGGACACTTCACATGGGGGGGTTGTAGAAATTCCGTTCTTCTATTTCTCGTACTAAAAGTATAGTTACGTCGGATACACCACATATTTATAACTTTACTGGTTCTCTTTTAGATGTGTGTCTACGGAAAGTTCTCGACTTGTTGTGATATATGAAAGACAAAAATCGTGTCAACAAAGTAAATTACGTCAAGTCTAATTTGAAGTCCTATACGAAGTTCGAAAATTATCAGAACCCTTAAGTTCTACTCCCTATATTTAAAACAAAAAAAAAATCACGGTGGGTATTTCGAATTAAAAATAAAATTTAACTTTACTGTAACGAAATTTGTCTATGATTCACACACACTGATATGTAACGAAATACGTCAACCATATTTATACCTACGTATAAAATTTAATACTTTATTACTCCTTCTGTTGTCAAAATTTAAAAAATAGTTTTTGAATAATTATTGGTAAAAAGATACTTACTACATTTTCATTTAAAAGGTCTCCAATTCTACGGAAATATATATCTCATATAGAACGACGTATTATACAGACTATAAAATATTGAGAATTATTGTATCGTTAACAACTTACACTTGTATGTATCCTCATATAAAGTTTACTTGGATTGATTTACATTAAATACAACTTATATAAATTCTTAAGTCTAAATTTATTCAATCAACTAATATGGGAACTTGTTTCTTCTTATCCACCACGTTTTCTCAAAACTTCTCAATGATAACCAATTAAACTGTTTCCTGTCTATGTGTGTCTTAGTCAGAACAGTGGTACAAGATAACTAGTGAAAATAATGACAGTATAGTTGGTATGAAGTAGTTGTACCTTGGTTAATCGTCACTTTTACTATTACAACTACAAGTTAACATAAAGAGTTATTTCGTAACTAGAATCCAACCTGGTGATTAACGAATTGTTAACACNCGTCGGATACACCATATATTTATAACTTTACTGGTTCTCTTTTAGATGTGTGTCTACGGAAAGTTCTCGACTTGTTGTGATATATGAAAGACAAAAATCGTGTCAACAAAGTAAATTACGTCAAGTCTAATTTGAAGTCCTATACGAAGTTCGAAAATTATCAGAACCCTTAAGTTCTACTCCCTATATTTAAAACAAAAAAAAAATCACGGTGGGTATTTCGAATTAAAAATAAAATTTAACTTTACTGTAACGAAATTTGTCTATGATTCACACACACTGATATGTAACGAAATTCGTCAACCATATTTATACCTACGTATAAAATTTAATACTTTATTACTCCTTCTGTTGTTAAAATTTAAAAAAATAGTCTTTGAATAATTATTGGTAAAAAGATACTTACTACATTTTCATTTAAAAGGTCTCCAATTCTACGAAAATATATATCTCATAAAGAACGACGTATTATAAAGACTATAAAATATTGAGAACTTACACTGGTATGTATCCTTATATAAAGTTTACTTGGATTGATTTAAATTCAATACAACTTATATAAATTCTTAAGGCTAAATTTATTCTCAATCAACTAATATGGGAACTTGTTTCTTCTTATCCACCACGTTTTCTCAAAACTTCTCAATGATAACCAACTAAACTGTTTCCTGTCTATGCGTGTCTTAGTCAGAACAGTGGTACAAGATAACTAGTGAAAATAATGACAGTATAGTTGGTATGAAATAGTTGTACCTTGGTTAATCGTCACTTTTACTATTACAACTACAAGTTAACATAAAGAGTTATTTCGTGACTAGAATCCAACCTGGTGATTAACGAATTGTTGACACACCATTACACGTGTAAAGGAGTTTCACAACTGTACTACTATCAACATCTTTTCGTGTCGTACTCTCATGTACTATAGTGGAATTAATAAAAATATACAAAGATATACGAAAAAGTTTTGTAGAAGTATCGAAATAACATAATGTTATTTCTATATATTATGAAGAACTTTTGTAACAAAAGTTTAAGGTTCCTCGTAGGTCCGCTTCTTTTGTTCGTTTTCTCTTTTATAGTTGCCCTCAGAAAAAAAAAAATTACGAAGAGGAAAAAGTACTGATGGACACTCTATCTTTTCTCAATGTACGAAGGTCGTGTCGTCTGTCATACTTACTTTTAATAAATTATAAATTATATTCATTTAATAGAGTCAGTCAAATCAGTGAACCAGTGCAGACTGAGAAACACTGGGGTACCTGACGTAGTGTGGTCCGAAGAGACAGGTAGTGGTTGAAGACCTCGAACGAGTTTGAATACAGGTTATTTAGTCACTAAGGTAGGTCAGTAGAGTAGGAGACAGTAGGGGAAGAGGAGGACGGAAGTAAGAAAGGGTTGTAGTTCCAGAAAAGGTTACTCGGTCAAGAAGCGTAGTCCATCGGTTTATAACCTCAAAGTCGAAGTCGTAGTTAGGAAGGTTTCTTATAAGTCCTGACTAAAGGAAATCCTACCTGACCAACCTAGAAGTATGACAGGTTCCCTGAGAGTCCTTAGAAGAGTTTGTAGTGTAAAGTTTTCGTAGTTAAGAAACCGTAAGCCGAAAGAAAGATCAGGTTAGGAGTGTAGGTATGTACTGATGACCTTTTTGGTATCGAAACTGATCTACTTGGAAACAACTGTTTCATAACGGAGACGAAAAATCGATAGATCCAACCAGCATTCAAAAGAAGGTTCCTCGTTCGCAGAAAATTAATGTACCGACGTCAGTGGTAGACATCATTAAAACTTCCGGGGGTTTTATTTCAGACAATGACAAAGGTAACAAAGGGGTAGATAAACGGTACTTCACTACCCTGACGTACGGTACTAAAATCAAAGGACTTAAGACTCAAAATTCGGTTAAAAAAAGTGAGAGGAGAAAGTGAAAGTAGTTCTCCGAGAAATCAAAAAGAGGTGGAAGACGGTATTCCCACCATAGTAGACGTATAAACTCCAATAACTATAAAGAGGACTGTTAGAACTAAGGTCAAGTACAGAGTAGGTCGGACCGTAAAGTGTACTACATGAGACGTATGTTCAATTTATTCGTCCCACTGTTGTATGTCGGAACTACATGAGGAAAGGGATAAACCTTGGTCAGACAACAAGGTAGAGACCAAGATTGACAACAAAGAACTGGACGTATGTCTAAAGAGTCCTCCGTCATTCCACGAGACCATACGGGTAGAGAAATTCTTAAAAAGTCAAACAACACTAGATGTATCAGTTTCCGAAACCGCATCAGTTATTTCGTCTTCATCGACAAAAAGACCTTGAGAAAACCAAAAAACTAGTAGGTCACGTACAATCGTTAAACTAGAGACCAAGGAGACGGAAAATATTAACGAAATTGTTTACCTTCAAGTACTAAGTGTATGACAACTTCGGACCGAACCTTTTAAACTCGTAATCAAAAGATCGTACACTCTACCCACCTTAAAACGTCATCAAATTAACTAAATTTATTAGTATCGGACCTGAGTCTTCCTTTACCCCTTAAGATTTTAATTTGTCACTTGGAGGGGACTTTCGTGATTAAGTCCAAAATGAAATTCTTAGAAAAGAGTACAAATCTCCTTATACACCGTAGAATCCCCGTAGTCTTTCTATATGTCCACTTCAACACGTCACCCAATTGATTATCTTGAGAATACTGAAACAGATTATAACTAAACAACAGAATCAGAGGTACTTAATCTATCCCTCTTTTAGGTTTTAATTGTTGAACTTTGTCAGGTTAGTATCAATCATTGATTTACCGGATATGTTAGATAGAGATCGGACGAGACTAATGTTTCACGAAATCCGTCACTTCATTACAAGTCTGAGTTCCGTCACAAGGAAGGGTTGTGAATACACGTTCAAACTTCGTCCTTATATCTAGAAGGTACCCAATAACCCTAACACCTGTACTCTCCTCGGATGTAAAAGTGATACAGGACTCGACAGAGGACCCTGTATAGGACCAGTGACCCACGGGACCATCGAAGGTCGTAGGTTCTGAAGTGGTACAAATCAACAAACCAGAACCCGATACATGACTTCTTTACTACGAAAACTTAACACTACGATCTCTTCTGAGAACTCTCAGGGAACCTGTACGCTCCTGGAGTTTGGTCAGTTAGGATTCCCTTTAGTTGGGATTGATCAGTAACCTTCCTGACTACGACTTCGACTTCGAGATTATGAAAACCGGTGGACTACGTTTCTCAACTGAGTAACCTTTTCTGGGACTACGATCCTTTCTAACTCCCGTTTTCCGCTACTCCCGCCGCCTTCTACTCTACCAATCTATCGTAGTGACTTAATTACCTTTACTTAGACTTCTTTGAGGCCCTCAGTCATTTCCTGTCCCCTCGGATCATCCGACATCAGGTACCCCAGAGTTTCTGAATCTGTGGTGAATCACTTTCTTGTTATCGTTGTTGACTCACCATCGTTGGTATCAAGTCAGGACTGAATCGAACGGAATGCAAGAACGTCCGAAGTATGTGAATTCTGAAACGGTAAAGGGGTAGATCGGTTGATACGGATCAAAAACAAAACTTCAGTAGAGAGAGACGGTACCGTCCACGACTTCTTCGTCAAGGGTGTGTGAGTATAAACCCGATGTTCCGTTTCGGTCAAATAACTCACCAGTTAGACAAGTTTTGAGTAAACGGTTTACGCAAAGAAAGGTGACAAACTTCAACTGAGTAAAAGTACAAAAGAAGTATACTCATACTTCTTACAATATGAAGAAGTATAAGTACATATTTTACTATATGAAGACGTATATACAATTCCTTACAGATTAAATAGACGTTGTCAAGGGATATCGACATCGACTTTCGATTTTTTCACTCTCCGTTCGACCATCCTGTATTCTTTTTAGACAGGTATACTTACACGACCACTTACTCTAATAAAGAAGAGTTATTTCAAAGAGGTACTTATATAACAAGACTGACGACTTACGAATAATATTCAGATAAGAATTTATATATGTGATCCTTATATAAGGATTCCTTACATGAAAAATTGTATGTATACATAGGAACTCTTAAGAGAACTTATCTTTCTTATAACATACTTACGTTTGACTACTTATTCTTATTTCATTTTTTTTTCTGTAAGAAGTGGTAAGTAGGATAAGTTGTTAGGATACTTATATAAAGACAAGAAATCGAGAAAAAGACAAGGTTTCAAAGGTCTTAGTCCCTAAGTCACTATTTAGTCCGTAAGGAATTTTACGACGACTTCTCCTTTTTACTTTTGACCGGTTTGATTTTGATTTCATTTTTCTTGAATCATTTCAACCCCGTCACGAGTAAACTACTTCCCGGATATTCTGAGACTGGAAGGATCCACCATGATCACCATTTCTTAGGTGGATTTACGTCCTCAGAGTTCTCTGTACCAAGTTGAGGACCTAGTCCTTCTAGGGGACCTCATCCTTTACCGTTGGGTCAGTTCCAGTTGTTGCAGTACTAGACTCGTCAGTGACCGTCACCAACGGTCCGTTGGGACGGAGGACCCTCCGACTCAGTACAACGTGTACCTCTTGCCACTACGACTCCAAGTACTGACGGACGTAGGTGCCTCCATAGACACCTGATCTTTACTACGGTGGAGAGACGGTCGACCTAGTGACCTGGCCCTGTGTGTCTCCTAGATCTCCTTTGACCCCGGTGTCTCCTTTTACCTCTTGTGGACAGGAATGACGTCAGGAAATTTCCACCCCTCGTGACCGGTTCTTTTTTCCCTCAACCTAGTGGACTTTCTTTCTGTTTTGATATCGTTGTGTGGTCACTCTTCTGGACCTTCGAGCCACATTCGAAGAAAGTCGACTCTCAGTACGATTCGTCTCCAAAACGATACTTGTCGAAGACTCCCCGTTGTCTCTATTGGTGGAACAGGGAAAACACAACGGAACATAACCGGTGAGACAACTATCCTTTTACTGTATCCGGTAGTCCTACAACTGGAACCTAGTTCCACCGTAACTGGGACCGAGTTCCACCGCAACTGGGTCCCTAAAAGTAAAAATGGAGGTTTTCTCTACTGATATATGTTGACGTTCCTTAGAGATACACAGGTAGTGGATGATAGATAGATATATAGATGAATAGTAGGGGAATAGACAGATTATCTTTGACGTCTTTAAAGTCACCAAGGAATAATTCGTTGAAGTACTCTTAGTGTCTTTTTTTAATTACAAAGAACTAATGAAACATAATGAAAGATTAGAGAGTTATAGGTTTGTTAGTTTTGAAGTTTATATTTATATAAAGATAGTTGAGTAACCGTATTTATATTCCGTATACTACTTTGAATGTACAGAAAATAATGGGACGGTAAGTCAAAAAGTACACAAAAAAATTCTGTAAACACGGAAGAACTTCATAAAGACATCAATGCAAATGTGTTTTGTAAGAGACACGAAAGGATGGATTCTAAGATAGAGTAAGTGTGATGACTTTCTTTATACGACCTCTTTTACAGACGAATGATTACAAAGTCTACAAAAAAACATAATTGTAAAATCCATACAAAGAACGAGAGATTATTATCAAGGTACTCTTAATTATGGATTAATTAGAAAAACAACTTATTCGTTTTTATTTTTAAAAATACCTATTTTCATAAAAAAGATAACTCTAGACCTAACTGAATAAGACTTCTATATTATTGAGTACTCGTTAATAAAGATTAGATCCAATATATAAAATCAATTTTATTATTGAACTATATAATCTTTGACTCAAGTTCTTTTTACCTTTATACCTTTTAAGTCTTTACAGTTTATGGTTGAATGGTTGTGTACAACGGAATTTAAATATAAGGACATGGACCTCTGTCAATACCTTATCTCAGTTAAGACACACAGTTGTGAATATTATGTAAATTATAGTTCTAAACAATAATTTCAATTTAGAAGTGAAAGAAAAATAAGTTCTCAACAAATTCCTTTCTTAGACCCGAAAGTACACCCTATTTATCTGTTGGCAACACAAGTTAAACTCTATTTTTATAGAAATCACAGGGTATTGTGTGTAAAACTAAGTTCAAAAAGTTGAAAAACTTTTTATTTATTAGAATCTTTCGGTAATGGTACTACACGAGTCGCAGGGGACTTCCGTACGAGACTAAAAGATCGCACCGTCACTACAGATTTCTTTAACGTAATTGTACCTGGTCCGCCCAACGGATCTCTTTTCCTAAATCTACACGACACTTTTTACCTGAAACGTACTACTTAAAAGACCAGACTATTCGTTTCGCCATTCTCATATAGTGAGATTATATTTTGAAACACTAAACTTTATTTCGTTTGTATAGTGAATTAACTGGTCACATTACTATTGAGTATGTAACATATTTGTCTATAGTCTTGGGACCGAAGGACGGACCACGACTACCCGTCCTAAACCTTATCTATGTGTTAAAGAAAAGAGAAAAATCACTTCGAGAACGAAAGAGTCTAAAGGACAAAGTAGTTCAGAATACCTATTGTGGGTCAAGTCAATTTGAGAATGGACAATCCTGTGTACGGGATTGAGACTCCGTGGTGGTGTTTGACAAACGTCGGTCACCCAGTGGTCAAAGAAACACGAGACCCCGGTTCAAAACACCGAGAGGTCTGGGGAGTCAACATAGTCAGAGTACCCGATGGAAGGTCAGAAGTCAGTAAAGGACGGGGAAGGAGATATTCCTGATACGAGACGATTTAAAAGACAAATTTTAAGAGATGACTGACGGAAGGTGGGTTAGGAGGTACAACTAATTTTGAAGTAATAGGGAGTCGAGAACCGAATCATCAGTTTAGAGTCTCACCGGAAGGGAATAGGAAGTCAGGACACGAAATATTTTGGTAGAGTGTCTTTGAACGAGAAAAGGTAGTCTTACTCCCAAAAACAACGGATAATGGCACAGAATGTAGTCGGACATATTTACGTTTACGTACTTAGTTACTTGTTTGTATAGGAGATCCAAAGACGGTCGTACGTCTTTGTACTTCTCGGTTATACTTTGCACTTCCGGTTGTACTTTCACTTCACTTTCACAATCAACGAGTTAGCATAGACTAAGAAACTCTGGGGTACCTGACATCTATTGGTCCGAGGAGACAGGTACCTTAAGAGGTCCGTCACGTTCAAGTTACGTCTACATACTTCGTCCTGTCAGTTTCAGTCACGAAACCCTGTTGGGTCTCCCTACCTCATCTCTCCTCCCACCTTCCCCTCAAGTCCTACCCCCCTGTGTACATGTGGACACCGACTAAGTACAACTACATACCCTTTTGGGTGGTGTAATAACATTTCAGTAATCGGAAGTTAATTTTTTTTTTTTCATGACTTCACCCATCGGTAAGGGAAGAGGTCTCCTAGACACACTGGGTCCAGAAATCATAACTCCGTCTAAGAAATGGTAGACTCGATGGTCCCTTCGGGCTTCCGGTCGTACCAGTCGAAGATAAAACCCCCGTCTATATTAACGTTTATACTATTACTTAGGACTATACAACGAATTTTATAGGGCCTACAACAAGATTTGTGTAATCCATAAAGTTAAACGAATGGAATATATTACTAAGATACTACATCCTATAATAATAAAAGATAAAACATACACTCCTGGAACTCCGTCTTATTTCAATTTACGTAACAGGTTCCAGTCAGTAAAATTTATCCTTGACTCAGAAAAAACCCTACTAGTTTGAAAAGTGACCTCTTCATAAAATGAACAATAATAATTTCTTGGTACTGACCATTGTACCATAAATGACAGAAACTAGACAACCGAGTCTTATTTAACACCCTCTCTATCAATTTACCCAGTTGTCACCCGAATAGATACCTTTGACTGACCAAGGACGAGAAGATAGATTAGGACAGTCCTCGCCATTCCTATCCGGAAACCCTACCTGAGTACAACCTGTCGACGGTTATTGTCCACGAAACCCTCTCTTGATCGGTACTCGAAATTTTCTTATTCTCGTGTCCCTTAAAGTACAAAGATAGAAAGACAAGAGTGGAGGTGGGAGGTAAAAGATGGACCAAACAAGAACGTTACGGTCGAAGAGAGACACAAAAAGTGAAGTTTCACAAATGTCGTGAACCACCCTCCTTCTTTGATAGTACTATACTCGACCTTCTTTACACCTGTAACGTCACTCTAAATTGGGGAAAAAACAGGTCAATGTTTCATTTATAGAGACGATTGTTCTAATACGGAAGAAAAATGTCATAAAATTTGATATCAGTGGTACAACGTGTAACGTGGGGTACTGTATACATAGGACATTGACCTTTAAACAAAAAACAAAAACTGACGGAATTACGTAAAAAGGATACTGAGATTGGGGACGAAGACCGACGGTGGTTAGACAAGGGACGTAGCTACTCAAGTAAAAACATCAACAACAACAACAAAAACTAAGTTGTTCTTTCACTCTATTACTCCATAAACAGAGACAGACCAATAAATTGAATCGTATTACTGGAATTCCAGGTGGATACGACAATCTTTGCCGTTTTAAAATAATAATATCGTATCATTTATCATAAGTATGATATCGACTTATCATAAATTAACATTTATATATAATATATATGTTTATATATATACATATATATGTATATGTCCACCGAGTCACCATTTATTAGACGAACGGTCACGTCTTCTACCTCCAAACCAACAACCCAACTCTTCTAGGGGACCTCTTCCTTTACCGTTGAATAAGGTCATAAAAACGGACCCTTAGGGTACCTGTCTCATCGGACCACCCGATGTCAGGTACCCTAGTGTTTCTCAACCTGTGTTGAATCACTGATTTTAAAATACATATATATATATATATATGTGTATGTGNGCAAAAGGTGTAGAAATAGGAAAGTAGGTACCTGTCAGTCCAACAAAAGTATAGAGTCGATAACATTATTACGATGATAATTGTACTCCCACGTCTATAGAAAAACTCAAAAGTAGTCTATTTATGGGTCTTCATACAGTGGGACGAATAAATTGAAAATACGTCTCATGTAGTACTCTTTACGACCTGACCTTCTTTGTGTTCGACCTTAGTTATAACGGTCCTCTTTATAGTTATTGGAGTCTATACGTGTACTGTGGTGGGAATACCATCTTTCTCTTCACCTTGATTTTTCGGAGAACTACTTTCAGTTTCACTTCTCACTTTTTCGAGTTGTAAGTCTTTTGCTTCTAATACCGTAGGCCAGGGTAGTGAAGTACCCTTTATCTACCCCTTTGTCACCTTTGTCACAGTCTGAAATAAAACCCCCCGAGGTTTTAGTGGCGTCTACCACTGACGTCGGTACTTTCATTTTCTGCGGATGAGGAACCTTCCTTTCAATACTGGTTGGATCTATCGTATAAGTTTTCGTTTCTGTAATGAAACGTCTGATTCCAGGTAGATCAGTTCCGATACCAAAAAGGTCACTAGTACATACCTACACTCTCAACCTGACACTTCTTCCGACTCGTGATTTCTTGACTACGAAAACTTGACACCACAACCTCTTCTGAGAACTCTCAGGGAACCTGACGTTCCTCTAGGTTGGTCAGGTAAGACTTCTAGTCGGGACCCTAAAGAAATCTTCCTTATTACGATTTCGACTTTGAGGTTATGAAACCGGTGGAGTACACTTCTCAACTGAGTAACCTTTTCTGAGACTACGACCCTCCCTAACCCCCGTCCTCCTCTT
>SJYO01046538.1:46356001-46390904 GCA_006410555.1 Capra ibex
ATTTTCTGCGGATGAGGAACCTTCCTTTCAATACTGGTTGGATCTATCGTATAAGTTTTCGTTTCTGTAATGAAACGTCTGATTCCAGGTAGATCAGTTCCGATACCAAAAAGGACACCAGTACATACCTACACTCTCAACCTGACACTTCTTCCGACTCGCGATTTCTTGACTACGAAAACTTGACACCACAACCTCTTCTGAGAACTCTCAGGGAACCTGACGTTCCTCTAGGTTGGTCAGGTAAGACTTCTAGTCGGGACCCTAAAGAAATCTTCCTTACTACGATTTCGACTTTGAGGTTATGAAACCGGTGCAGTACACTTCTCAACTGAGTAACCTTTTCTGAGACTACGACCCTTCCTAACCCCCGTCCTCCTCTTCCCCTGCTGTCTGCTACTCTACCGACCTACCGTAGTGACTGAGCTACCTGCACTCAGACTCACTTGAGGCCCTCAACCACTACCTGTCCCTCCGGACCGTACGACGCTAAGTACCCCAGTGTTTCTCAGCCTGTGCCGACTCGCTTACTTGACTTGACTTGACTTGACACTGACCTCTTTTCTGTTGTGTGACCGATTTAAAACCTACTCTAAAAGACTTGGACTCTGGTGATACGACGACGACGACAACAAATCAACGATTCAGTACAAACTGAGAAACTCTGGTCCGTATTAAAAATATATAAAAAAGACGAAAAACGTTTTAACAGAAGTTCGGTTGTGTATAATATAGCAAAACGGGGTCTGTCTACATTCGAACGGTACCCCAGTCACATGTCATAGTCTTCGTGGTCGTTTGGTCCTGTGGATCTTATCGTAGTGGAACACTCCTCACTCTCGTTCAATACCGGTGGTTCCTTTGAGGTCATAGGCAAACGGACCTAGTACCTTCTACAGGTCAACGACCTCGATTCTCCTAAAACCCAGTATCAGTGGACATTTCGACCAACAACTTAGTGGACGTATCATCGACAAAGACAAATAAGAGAATGGTTGTAGTATCCTCTCGAGAAAATAAAGGTGAAGTCGGTACGAATTAAGAGATGTCGAGAAAGTAAAAACGTTCACGTCTATTTCTTTTAACGTTAGAGTAATAATAATAATACACGTAAAGAGATTAATGATTACTCAGACTCTTAGAAATCTATATAAGAATTAAAAAGACAAACAATTTGACTATGAAATCGGTAAAAAGAGAAGAACAGGAAAGGAAAGGAAGGAAAATAAAGTAGTCGGAAGGGGGAAGTTTAGGGAAGAAAGAGACAGAGAAAGAAATAAATCTTCTTTTTTTTTAGGAGTAACTTCAAATCCTTAACTTCGAATCCTTATAACTTCAAATCCTCCAGAAATAAAACCCACAGTTATAGAAAAAAAAATACGGTGTTTGTAGTAAAAGGTGGTTCAAAATTCTTACAATAAATAAAACGTTGTCAACATCTCAGTGTCCACAGTTTTTCGTTTTAGTGTCCTGTCTAAGGTCCATATGAAGTGGGTCTATTGGGTTCTCAATTGTAGAACGTATTAAGATCACGTTATAGTGTTTGTCCTTTAACTGTAACAACGTTAGGTCCGTTGTACAAACCTAAATTAGTCACAATAGAAGTGAGTAACCACATAGACACTTGTATCCAGGTACTTTAAAACATTAATTAACTAAAAATAGAATGAGTAAAAATACAACATGTCTTTAAAAATAAAACTATATCAGTTTAAAGGAAAGGAAACACTATACACTAAAAAAACCCCGGAACAAATTTTTTTTTAGAGGAAGATAACTTTCGGTTCTCTCATAAGAGAAAAAAGAAATAGTAAAACTTCAAAATACCAATTACAAATAAAGACAACCGGTGGACTGTGGATAACAAATTCTACCGAACTTCAACTCGATGTTAAAAAAAGGTATACCTTTTACTCAACGAGAGCGTAGTATATGATATTTCAGGTAGGTAGAAAAGAAGAGACTGGAAGATACATTAGGTATAGTATATCTTTACATCGACGAAGACCTGAGATATCAAACAAGGTGACCGTATAAAAAGGTCAGAGATATCTTTCACTTTCACTTCAGAGAGTCAACACAGTTAAGAAACACTGGGGTACTTGACGTCGGACGGTCCAAGGAGGTAAGTACCCTAAAAGAACCGTACTTATGATCTCACCCAACG
This sequence comes from Capra ibex, assembly GCA_006410555.1. NCBI lineage: Eukaryota > Metazoa > Chordata > Mammalia > Artiodactyla > Bovidae > Capra > Capra ibex. The sequence continues at coordinate 46,358,169 of SJYO01046538.1, forward strand.
GTAAAGGAAGTAGTCCCCTAGAAGAACTGGGTCCCTAACTTGGACCCAGAGGACGTGACGTCCGTCTAAGAGATAGTAGACTCGATGGTCCCTTCGGGAAATTGACGATATTATTCAAGTTTAAGAAAATTAAGAACAATTATTATTATTTATACATACACTCTATTCACACACACATATGTATATAAGTCTTAAAAGACTTAAAACGATTACTGGAACAATTCATAATAGAACTTTAAAACTAACCTTAATCTAATCTAAATATCTCTCTATACCTCAATAATAATACAGAAATATAGAAACTTAGAAAGTAAAGTATCATAGAATACTATAAAGTGAGGTGAATAAGTCAAAAAAAGAAATACTAAAAGAATATAATTTAGGAATACCGTCTTTCACTTCTCCTTGATTTTTCGGAGACCGATACCAAAAAGGTCATCAGTACATACCTACATTCTCAACCTGACACTTCTTTCGACTCGTGGTTTCTTAACTACGAAAACTTAACACTACAACCTCTTCTGAGAACTCTCAGGGAACCTGACGTTCCTCTAGGTTGGTCAGGTAAGATTTCCTCTAGTCAGGACCCACAAGAAACCTTCCTTACTACGATTTCGACTTTAAGGTCATGAAACCGGTGGAGTACACTTCTCAACTGAGTGACCATTTCTGAAACTACGACCCTCCCTAACCCCCGTCCTCCTCTTCCCCTACTGTCTCCTACTCTACCGACCTACCGTAGTGGCTGAGCTACCTGTACTCAAACTCACTTGAAACCCTCAACCACTACCTGTCCCTCCGGACCGCACGACGCTAAGTACCCCAGTGTTTCTCAGCCTGTACTGACTCGTTGACTTGACTTGACTTGACTGATATATTTTAGAACCGGTGTTTATATATTACAGACAAAACTTTTCTAAGAAAATGTCAAAAGAGATCAAAGATATCAAAGATCTCAAAGATATAACAAGATATCAAACATATCAAAATACCAAAGATATATCAAAGATATCAACGATACTGACATTGACCCTTCCCAATTAAAACTTAAATGTGACCTAGACGAAGACACCGAAATTGGGAATAAAACGACGAAAACAATAATATTCGTATGTATTACTGGACGGAGTCCCTTTTATTGGACTAGGTCGGATGGACACTTCCTGACACTGTAAGAACTAAAAAACACAACGTTTACCGTGTAGGAGGTTACGGACGGACGAAGAATGGACACTCCGGGTCTTTAAGTGTAAACCCCTCCGGTCTTAGTGTTTATCTATACTGTAGAAACAACTATACTGTCCTCTATGAGGTAAAGGATGGTGGGTCCTTTTCTGATGTTCCTTCACTTTGATTGTGTAGGGGGATGGACTCCGAACGGTAAGATCCTCTATAAAAGTCCTTAATTTACCAGAAAAAATGAAACAAAGGAGTGGAGAGGGATAGAGACTAGGTATTTTATTAGACTATAGGATAGGGGTTGTTCTACCAATTAAACTCCCCGATCGGACGGTAGAAGAACCAGTCGGTCGAGGACTTATTTCAGGGAAGGATCAAGGTTGTGGAACAGAGTCTTAGTAACTAAATAGAACGTCGTTCGTCTCGTTCGAACCTGAACCATTGTATTGATCAATGTCATTACGACAACTACTTGAATGTCGATTGTTTAGACCTCTTAAGAATATAAGATTACAGAATTAAGAAACCTAAATACACATCTGTTTATTGTCTCAATTTTTAAAAACTATTAAAGAAAATTTTGAACATAGTAGGAAAACGAAAAGAATACGACATTGAAGAACACGGACCATCGAATCGACCATTTCTTAGGCGGACGTTACGTCCTCTGGGGCCAGTCCTTCTAGACGACCTCTTGTCTATCTGGTAGGTGAGTTCAAAAGAACCCGAAGACCCACCGAGTCGACCATTTCTTAGACGGACGTTACACCCTCTGGACCCAAACTAGGGACTCAACCCTTCTGTAGAACCTCTTCCCTTGTCGATGGGTGAGGTCATAAGTACGGACCTCTTAAGGTACCTGTCTCCTCGGACCATCCGGTGTCAGGTACCCCAGTGTTTCTTAGCCTGAGCTGACTTACTGAAAGTAAAGTTGAATAACATGTCAAGACTCCCTTTTACGACGACTCTTTGAAATAGAAAAGGTTCAAACTCCAAATGTCATAGTCACATGTAAGATGAATCATGACCGATTCATATAAAGTAACAGTAATGACGACGAGTAACAAAAGATAATACTTAATTATATTTAATATATTTACGAAAAAGGACATATTGAAACATATAGTATAAAAAACGAAATTGAACAATTATAAAAATTATAATTGTTATATATATTGGATTATAAAGTATATATTGGATCATAAATTATAATCCAAAAAATTACATTTTTTTTAGGGTTAGAAGAACCGATTTTGAACAAATTCCTGTTAATAATAAGAAAATCATATAAAAACTTAATCTAAACGGTTATAAAATAAATCGTAAAATAGAGATAGAAATTTTATACCTTTCAAGATTTAAAAAAATTTTCTCGAAGAATTTTTATTAATTAATTAAATGAATAAAAAACAATCCAAAAAGATTGTGTGAAAAAAGATCTACAAAATATACACTATCTTATTCCTCGAGTAATTTACATACACTAAGAAGTTTAGGTCGACAGTTTTTTCACTGTACTGTGTAATCGGAAAAGAGACTATCGTCTGGAGGAAACGGTTGTAAAAAGAATTTAACAGAAAGTTTGTTAAAAGGAGAATATGAAACGAAATGTCAGGAAATACTCCATACAGTTCCGTTCACTTATAAACTCTCTATTTATAAGTAACACCTAAATAAAATTGCTGACGTAATAATAAGAGTGGGAAATGTGACCGTAATTAGCTTGTTATTGGAAAAATAGAACACGTGTGTTGGGTAGTGTTTGAAGTGAGATCAATACCCTTTATCGAGTCAAATAAATTCCCTTTGGAGCTGTCATACAAATCGACTCAGACACACCACCAAGACGACATATGAACGTGTGAATCGTAATAAATTATGTGATCTCAACGTTATGACGGATTTTAAGATGTGTTGTGTAAACCTTTACTTCGTTCACTGTCGACAATGTCACGAGAGACTCTTCGCGTATTTAAATTCGATAATCAATGATGGCTGAATAAGCAATTCAAAATAAAACACAGTAATCGTAAAATTAATAGAAGATTACCAGGTTCTTTTGTCCTGTGTCTATAAAACTCTACTCACCTTCCTTATCGAGGACACCGACCTTCATCTAGGTTCATCTCGGGAGGTGAACCCCGGGTACCGAGGTCACTCGGTACCGTAACCTTCGTCCAGAAACTACACTCTCCAACTTGTGATTATATAACTCCTCATCTCTCTCACTTTCCTTCTCATTCTCTCTCTGAGGTTATTAGGAGCGTAAATATAAACCTTTCTGGGAATCACATAGTGTATTTACATGTGTTAGGGTGTAGTGTGACCTGCCAATCCTTTCACAAACTACCATCTTTAACACAATTGTGTGTAGGAGTAAGAAGCGAACTCAGACTTTATCGTTCACAACTCATACACTGTGTTAATCTAAAATATTAACTGGACCTTTTAAGGAGGTGTCATTTAAGTATCCTCAGTTACTATACTGATTTGGAGAGGTTACATACGTACAGGATGACGACGTACCCTTTCATTCATCTTGGAAGTCCTAATCCCCTACCTTAGGACAGATGAGTCGTGGTCATGAATGTGGTGATCCCCTAGTCATGTACACTTCAGGATCTTCTCACCTCTACTCACCAGTCCTACTTCCTCCAGAGTCTTCAGTTAGTCTACTTCCACCAACGGTTCGTTCGTCCTCCCTGTTTTCCCACCTCGGTTACTAGTGGTCCAGGTTTCCATTTTTCACCGGCAATTCTTCTACTTGACGTGAGTAAATGTAATCAACGTTCATTATATAAGTGTTACGTTCAATGAAATACTAATTTTTACATTTTACGACCCCCGAAGGGTCCACCGAGTCACCATTTCTTAGACGGAGGGTTACGTCCTCTGAGTTCAAACTAGGGACTAAGTCCTTCTAGGGTGTCCGGCGTCTTGTTGAGTCAGGTGACCCGTGTTGATAACTCGGACCCTAGACTTTGATAACTCGGGTCCACGACGTTGATGACTTCGAACCACGGGAACTCGGACACGAAGCGTTGTTTTCTTCAGTGACTTTATTCTTCGGACGTGTTACGTTACTTCTCATCGGGGACGAGGGACGTTGACCTATTTTCGGACACTTCGTTGTTTCTACGTCGTGTCGGTTTTTATTTATTAAATTTTCTACTGACGATAGTTTTCAGATATTTGTTATTTGCGACCTCTCCCACACCTCTTTTCCCTTGGGGAGAATGTGACAACACCCTTACGTTTGATCATGTCGGTGATACCTCTTGTCACACCTCTAAGGAATTTCTTGAGTTTCGGTCATGTGGCCCTGTTGGGACTTCCTACTCTACTCCTCCCTCCACCCTCCCCCCAAGTCCTACCCCTGTGTACATGTGATACCGACTAAGCACAGTTACATACCGTTTTTGGTGATGTTATAACATTTCACTAATCGAAGGTTAATTTGATTTAATTAATCAAAATTTTTTCGTTCGTTATTGTTGTTTTTTGACCTTTATCTTGACGATATACTGGGTCGTTAGGGTGACGACCAGTATGTGTGGCTCCTTTGGTCTTAACTTTCTCTGTGCACATAGGGTTACAAGTAACGTCATGAAAAACGTTATAGATCCTGTGACTTCGTTGGATCTACAGGTATTCGTCTACTTACCTATTCTTTCAACACCATGTATTTGTGTTACCTCATAATGAGTCGATAATTTTGCTTGTATAAACTTAGTCAAGATTTCTCCACCTACTTTGACCTCGGATAATAAGTCTCTCTTCATTCAGTCTTTCTTTTTATGGTTATATCATATAATTGTGTATATATTCACTCACTCACTTCAGCGAGTCAGCACAGGTTGAGAAACGCTGGGGTACCTGACATCTAATGATCCGAGGAGACAGGTACCCTAAAAGGTTCGTTATCATGACCTCACCTAACGGTAAAGGAAGAGGTCGCCTAGAAGGGTTGGGTCCCTAGCTTGGACCCAGAGGGAGTAACATCTGTCTGTGAAATGGCAGACTCGGTGGTCCCTTCAGGTTGTGTATACATACCTTAAATTTTTCTACCACTACTACTGGGATATACACTCTGTCGTCTTCTCTGTGTCTATATTTCTTGTATGAAAACCTGAGACACCCTCTTCCACTCCCACCCTACTGAATTCCCTTATCGTAACTTTGTACATAAAATGGTATACACTTTATCTACTGGTCAGGTTCAGACTACGTACTTTGTCCCGTGAGTTTCGGCCAAGTGACCCGGTTGTGTCTCCCTACCTTACCCCTCCTTCCACCCTCCTCCCAAGCCCTACCCCCTGTGTACATGTGGGTACCGACTAAGTACAATTACATACCGTTTTGGTGACGTTATAACATTAATCGGAGGTTAATTCTATTTAATTAATTAATTTTTTAGTAAATTTTTACACTTAACAACGAAGGTAAACTGAAATTTTTGGTAAGTGTGTCAGTGTGTTTTTTATTTGAAACAAGTGTTATGGAGGTAAATTTTAGTGTTCCAATTTTATACAAACACATTATATGACTCAACTCATCATAGGGACGTTACAAGTATAGATGGGTTTTGAAGTCTTACACTGAAGTAAACCCTTATCTTAGAAACGATTACATTAGTTCCATCCCTGGTTCTATTTTAATATGACTCAATTCAACCCCAGATTTAGGTCACTTTCACAGGAATATTCTTTGTTCTTTTGTCGTGTATCTCTGTCTTTTCAACCGGTGTACTTCTGACTCCGTCTCTAACCTCACTCCGACGGCATTTAGTTCCTTGTTGTCTTCGCCCTTCTGTGTTGTTTTCTAGAAAAGGATTTCGGAAACTTCTTTCGTAGCAGAACGGTCGCTGAACTAAAACTTGAAGACCGGAGATTTTTATACTATTATTTAAAGACAAAATTTGGTAGACAAAACACCAATAAACAGTATCGTCGGGATCTTTTGACTAAACCTATTAAAGATACCTATTAACTGTTATTCATTTATAAGTTCTTTTTATTTTTATTAGGTCGGACATTATAAAATCAAGAATATACGTCAATATTAGTTATATAAAACATCAAAAAACACCTCATTTCCAGGTTGTTTTCGTTTTCAAGTTTCCCAGGTATGTTCAGTATTTTTCCGGGGTATCTATTATTCCTATTTTTAGAGGATGTTCGGTCTTCGCATATCTGCAAAGATGATTTATGGTGTTCACAACGAATCACGATAAACAAAAAAGAGGGAGGAGGATAGTAAAAAACGGAAGACCTTGACTCGAACAAATTACATCTGTCGTCGTTCGATAAATGAAAAGGTATTTTACATTACGGTCATGGTTGTTAGAGAATAGGAACTTTCTTAGACCCAAGACAGTAATACAAGAGAAAGTAGGGGAATGACTTGTCTAGTTCCCGAGTTTTTTTTTTTTTTTCTTTTTTTCTTTTTTTTTCGGGTTCATCGTTAGAATTCGACAACTAGAGAAACTTAGAAATGACCCTAACAAATTTGTATATATACACGGGGTGAGGATAAAGAAAAACAAAATTTAAACTGAAGTATCCCTTACGTGTAGATTGTCCTCCTTCCTGTATAGATTAACCTCAAGTCACCATTTTTTAGACGGACGGTTATGTCTTCCAAGTTAGGGACCCAGTCCTTCTAGGGGATCTCTTCCTTTATCGTTAAGTCAGGTCATAAAAACGGACGCTTTAGGGTATTTGTCTTCTCGGACCTCCCGATGTCAGGTACCCCAACGTTTCTCAACCTGTGCCAAATCGTTGATTTCTTGTTGTCGTTGTTGTGACTCATACTTTTAAAGGTACCTTCACTTCTAAAACACCATATCCCCTCTTTAACTGACAAGAGTTTCTGGATAAGACCTACTTGAAAGAGTGGGTCTTATTACACTATTGTGAAGGGACCACCGAGTCTGCCATTTCACAGACAGACGTTACTCCCTCTGGGCCCAAACTAGGGACCCAGCCCTTCTAGGCGACCTCTTCCTTTACCGTTAGGTGAGGTCATGATAACGGACCTTTTAGGGCACCTGTCTCCTCGGATCATTCGATGTCAAGTACCCCAGTGTTTCTCAACCTGTGCTGACTCGCTGAAGTGAGTGAGTTTCGATACTTTTAGTCGTTCAAGTATAATTATAGAGAACAAGTTGTATAAATAATAAAACGATATATCTTACTCGTAAGGTAATCGAAAATCAAAAAAAAAAAATTAATACTGGACTAGTTACTATGTTATCCGTTTTACTAAAACTGAAATCATGTAATTGAATAGTAGTGTAATCGACTACCTATTTTGTTATTCATCGATGTTTTAAGAAGTACCAGTTCTGTAAAGACCAAATAAATAAATAAATAAATATCGACATGACCTAGAATTAACGACGTATCTGAAAAGAGATTAACGTCTGTCGTTCTCGATACGAGATCAACGTTACACTTCCGAAGAATAACACCAACAAAAAGAACAACATCTCGTGTCCGAGATCCTTGAACCTAAGTCACCAACTCCGTGTATCCCGAATCAACGAGACACCGTAGACCTTAGAAGGGTCCGGTCCTTAGTTTGGGTACAGAGGATGTAACCGTTCATCTAATAGTGACTCGGTGGTCCCGTAAAGACTAGATAGTAAGTACGTATGAACGTAAACATAAAACCTTATCAAAAGTCTTATGGAGTTTTAATATAGAGTCAAGTATTATTTTTATAGAATACAGTTTTTCGTAAATTTTTATTAATTCAACTGTTATAGGAAACCTTATCAGGACCATTAATGCATTTATACTCGTTAATTCGACGGTCATACGAAACATTCTAAGGGTCATCTTTATAGTTAAACTTCCATCACTGTAATACCTATTTAAACTTCTGACTGTCCGTAACTTAAGTAATCGACAAATTCGAAACTTTTTGAACCGAGAGAAGTCGACAATTGAAACAAAAACAAATAAAGAACCGAATAAAAGTAAAACAAAACCAAGCAGAGTAAATATTATTCTAGTTGTAACTTTTACTCCAAATTGCCGAGGCAGACCCGTTCAACGTCGTTGGGAAATTTTTGTGGAACCTCTTATAGTGGGGTACGTGACCTGTCCATATAGGTCGTTTGACTTTTCTGGTGTCTTTTTTTCTTAAAATAAAACAATGTAAAACAATTGAACGTAGTATAAGAAAATAGTTTTTTTCAACTAAAAGTTCATATAAATTAATAATGATCTTACATGGATAATACACGACCACACAGGACTTGTGGATGATATCTTAGACCACATATCTTCTGGAACTTATGTATAAAACATCCACACCTCCCATCCGTTTTTTTTTTCTTCATTCCCTTCCTCTTTCCCTCCGCCTCCTCGGACCGGGACCTCCTCCTCTCAGTCTTTGTTGCGTCCCTGGTTTGTTGCTGTTGTTCTTTATAACTGTAAATAACATCAGAACGTCTCCCGACCGATCCGACACGAGTCTGAGGACTGGATGTCTTTGACACTCTATTATTTACACACCAACAAACTTCGGACATTCAAACACCATTAAACAAAGAGTCGTTATCTATTGATATGTTTACAGGGAGTTATGTGTTTAAATCCACTGTTTTGATCACACTATTTAGAACATTACTAATAACGATAGCGAACACAATTGTGTGTACTACTTAATGATCGTCTATATAAATGACATTCAGACAATCAAGACAGTCCAGAAACATAAAAAGACGGACACGAGAACTTTTCCCCACTCAAACATTTGAGCGTAAGGCTACAACGTCGAAAACTGTCTCATTGACAGTCGGAACCGAAACGACTCCGGTTATTTCCCTGTGAGGTCAGTGTGGAGGAACAAAGACAACAGTAAGACACAGGAGACACGGACAATCAAACTTCGTTTGAAGTTTTTGAGTCATTGAAGTTTTGGGTGAGCTTTTCTAAGGTTCAGTCGACTCGGAAAAATTGTCTTGATATTGACTTTTCCTCACTCCTACAAAAGAACGTTCGTGATAGGTTTGGTTAACACTAAATTTTTCACTATTCGGTCTGATAACCCTTTTTTGAAGTATAATTGTACTTTCTCCAAAGTTTCTAAGAATAAGGAATAAATTAGTTTTTCTAAAAAAACTTTAAATTTTTATATTAGGTAAGTTAGAAAATTTTTTAGTAAGTACAAGTAATAAACACAAGAACAGTGATTTAAAGTCAGTTATTGAGTCAAAAATTTATTGAGCCCAAAATTTGATTTGATAGTTTCGTCACAAGTCACTTTCACTGTCAGGGATTCAGCACAGTCTGAGAAACACTGGGGTACCTGACATCGGACGGTCCGAGGAGACAGTTACGTTAATAAGTCCGTTCTTACGACCTCACCTAACGGTACGAGAGGAGGTCCCGTTGAAGGTTGGGTCCCTAACTTGGGTACAGAGAACATGGAAGATGCCACGTCCGTCTAAGAAAAGGAGACTCGGTGGTCCCTAATAAGTTTCTAATAATACTTCCTCGTCACATCAAAGTTTTAAGATATGTCTCGTCATAATCTTTAAGTAAGTAATTCCGAGTCTTCGAGTCGATGGACCAATACTTCGTGAAACAATAAAAGTTAATAATAACTGATAACCATTGAAGTCAATTAATTTTTGTACAGAACTTTATTACTGACACATTATAGGTGATCGAGTGATGAATCACTCATGTTTGTCCATCGTCAAATTTTGTCTACTCTGATGTTGGTGAACAAGTATGTTGCGTGTTCGGAGAATTTAACTCTTCTTTTCTTACTATCCTAAAATCTCTGTTGACTCCTTAGTAAAAAGTGGTTCTTAGTGGTGAGAAGGTCTAGTCCTAGACAAGAGGATAGAGGACTTTAGAGGGTTCTGGTAAATGTAGTTTGAAAACGGTTTCTTGAAAGAAAAGGTGTGTACAAGAGACCGACGGACTTTTTAAATCAGACTAAGTGAAATTCTCTTTTAAGAAACTCATAACTCTGAAAAAAGGAATTATCACAAACAGTATTAAACGTGTGATAACACTAATATATTAATATAAAATTTAATTTTGAAATGAAAAATCTCGTTAAAACATAAGTGTCGTTTTAGCTCTCCAGTCAAGTCAAGTCAAGTCAGAGGGTCAACACAGTTTGAGAAACTCTGGGGTACTTAGCGTCGTGCGGTCCGGAGGGAAAGGTAGTGGTTGAGGACCTCAAGTGAGTCTGAGTACAGGTAGCTCAGTCACTACGGAAGGTCGGTAGAGTAGGAGACAACAGGGGAAGAGGAGGACGGGGGTTAGGGAGGGTCGTAGTCTCAGAAAAGGTTACTCAGTTGAGCAGCGTACTCCACCGGTTTCAGGACCTCAAAGTCGAAATCGTAGTAAGGAAGGTTTCTTTAGGGTCCCGACTAGAAGAAGTCTTACCTGACCAACCTAGAGGAACGTCAGGTTCCCTGGGAGTTCTCAGAAGAGGTTGTAGTGTCAAGTTTTCGTAGTTAAGAAGCCGTGAGTCGGAAGAAATGTCAGGTTGAGAGTGTAGGTATGTACTGGTGACCTTTTTAGTATCGGAACTGATCTACCTGGAATCAGCCGTTTCATTATAGAGACGAAAACTTATACGACAGATCCAACTAGTATTGGAAAGAAGGTTCCTCATTCACAGAAAATTAAAGTACCGACGTTAGTGGTAGACGTCACTAAAGCCTCGGGTTTTTCATTTCAGACTGTGACAAAGGTGACAAAGGGGTAGATAAAGGGTACTTCACTACCCTGGCCTACGGTACTAGAAGCAAAAGACTTACAACTCGAAATTCGGTTAAAAACGTGAGAGGAGAAAGTGAAAGTAGTTCTCCGAAAAATCGAGGAGAAGTGAAAGACGGTATTCCCACCACAGTACACGTATAGACTCCAATAACTATAAAGAGGGTCGTTAGAACTAAGGTCGAAGACAAAGAAGGTCAGGTCGTAAAGAGTACTACATAAGACGTATATTCAATTTATTCGTCCCACTGTTATACGTCGGAACTGCGTGAGGAAAAGGACTTGGTCAGACAACAAGGTACAGGTCAAGATGGACAACGAAGGACTGGACGTATGTCTAAAGAGTTCTCCGTCTAGTCCACCAGACCATAAGGGTAGAGAAAGTCTTAAAAGGTGTCAAATAACACTAGGTGTGTCAGTTTCCGAAACCGTATCAGTTATTTCGTCTTTATCTACAAAAAGACCTTGAGAGAACGAAAAAGGTACTAGGCCGCCTACAACCGTCAAACTAGAGACCAAGGAGACGGAAAAGATTTTGGTCGAACTTGTAGTGCTTCAAGTGCCAAGTGTATAACAACTTCGGACCGAACCTCTTAAAACTCGTAATAAAATAGGTCTCTAAAGGGTATTGAGTAGACGAGGTGTGTACGTATCGGACACGTTAATAGTTGTAGGGGTCGGTTTCACTATGTAAACATCGTTAGTTACTTGGATGTAACCGTGTAGTATTAGTGGGTTTCAGGTGTTAAATATACCGTTAAGTGATAATTACAACATACAAAATAACTAAATCTGTTTACACATTACTGTTGTAGTAGTAATACCATAGTGTGTCTCCCAAAGTGACTTCGATTTTTAGTAGACATGAGGTGGATAAGTAGATTTTAGAGACGGTTGGTGACTAGTAGAATGATATACGTGTAAAAAAGGAAAAAGGCTAACAGAATGTCAACTTAATATGTCATACATTGGAAAAGTCTAACCGAAGAAAGTGATCCACTATATCCAAATTCTAAGAAGGTACAATAAAGTACCAAACTATCGTGTAAATAAAAATCTCGACTCATTATAAGGTAACAGACTTTTACGGTCAAATGAATAGGTAATTGGATGACTTTTTATAAAACCAACGGAAGTCTAAACCTTTTAATAAGTATTTCAACGATATTTATTGACACACGTCGGAAAGACATACCTGTATTCAAAAGTTTAGGAAACCCATTTATGGTTCTTCGTATTAACGACCTAGTATACCTTTCTTATACAAATAATTTTCTTGTTTGTTTGTGAATTGACGACAGGTTTCACCGGTACGAAAAACGTAAGAGTGGTTGGTATTTACTCTTAAGAATGATGACATTGTGGGGGAACAGTCATAAGGTCTAAAGTCACTAAAATTATTCACACGTTACTATAAAGTACAACAAAATTAAACGTGAAGAACTTACTGTATACCTATATCTCGTAGAAAAGTAAAGAACAAAGGGTGGACATGGAATAAACTATAGTCAAAGTTTAACCTAATAAAAGAATAACAACTCAAAATTCTGAAGAAACATATAATAACTATTGTAAAGAAATAACTTACACAGAAGACATATATAAAAGAGGATAAACACAGGAGAATCAAAGAACTATATAAAACGTGTCGTCTTCAAAAATTGAATTTCTTCAGGTTGAATATTTACTAAAGAAGGTACCTAGTGCAGAAACTACACAATAGATTTTTACGTAGGGGTATGGTTTCCAGTAGACCTAAAAGATACACTAGAATACAGTATAGAGTATCAAAATGTAAAATATAAATACAGACACTATGTAAAACTCAATTAACACACTCAAGACACAGATCTCACCTATAGGTCAACGAGATTGTCGTAAACGACTTCTCTGAAGACATGAGGTAACATCATGACGGAAACAAGGAAACAGTTTCCAGTCAACTGTCATGCATATTCCCAGACAAAGACCCGAGAAATAAGAAAAGGTAACTATGTAAAGAGATAAGAAAACGGTCATACTGTGAAAGAACTAAAGTCATCTAAATATAATTATTATTCAGAACTTCAACCAATCGTAATCAGGAGGTTGAACAGGAAGTTATAACATAACAAGTTAGACTTAGAAGACGGAAAGGTATATTTGTAATCTTAGTCAAACAACTATAGGTCCTTTATTGAAAGGTACTAAAATTAACCTTAACGTAACTTAAATATCTAATCGAACCCTTATTGACTTTAGAACTTTTTTGACTCAAAAAGATAGATACTTGTACCTCATAAAGAGATGAAACAAAAAGAAACTAAATTAAGTAATCTGAAAACATCAAGAGGAATATATCGTAGAACATGTATAAAACAATCTATATTTGGTTTCGTAAAGTATAAAAACCCATGTTTGTGTTACCAATTGTGTTCGGTCCAAAGTTGTCATGTATTTGGTACTTGAAAGTCTACAAGTTCGACCTAAATCTTTTCTGTCTCCTTGGTCTCTAGTTTAACGGTTGTAGGTGACCTAGTACCTTTTTCGTTCTCTCAAGGTCTTTTTGTAGATGTAGACGAAATGACTAATACGGTTTCAGAAACTGACACACCTGGTGTTGTTTGACCTTTTAAGAATTTCTCTACCCTTATGGTCTGGTGGACTGGAGAACTCTTTAGACATACTTCGAGTCCTTCGTTGTCAATCTTGACCTGTACCTTGTTGTCTAACCAAGGTTTAACCCTTTCCTCATGTAGTTCTGACATATAACCATGGGACGAATAAATTGAATATATGTCTAATATAGTACTCTTTACGACCTGACCTTCTTCGTGTTCGACCTTAGTTCTGACGGTCCTCTTTATAGTTATTGGAGTCTATACGTCTACTATGGTGGTAATACCGTCTTTCACTCCTTCTTGATTTCTCGGAGAACGACTTTCACTTTCTCCTCTCACCTTTTTAACCGAATTTTGAGTTGTAAGTCTTTTGATTCTAGTACCGTAGACCAGGGTAGTGCAGTACCGTTTACCTCTTTGTCATCTTTGTCACTGTCTGAAATGGAAAAAACTCGGGAGTTTAGTGACCTCTACCACTGACTTCCGTACTTTAATTTTCTGCGAATGAGGAACTTTCTTTTCAATACTGGTTAGATCTGTCTTATAGTTTTTCGTCTCTGTAATAAAACGGTTGTTTCCAGGTAAATGAGTTTCGATACCAAAAAGGTCATCAGTTCATACCTACACTCTCAACCTGATATTCCTTTCGACTCGCGACTTCTTAACTACAAAAACTAGACACCACTACCTCTTCTGAGAACTCTCAGGGAACCTGACGTTCTTCTATGTTGGTCAGGTAAGAGTTCCTTTAGTCAGGACTCACAAGTAACCTTCCTGACTACGATTCGACTTTGAGGTTATGAAACCGGTGCACTACACTCCTTGACTGAGTAAACTTTTCTGGGACTACGACCCCTTCTAACTTCCGTCCTCCTCTTTCCCTGCTATCTCTTACTCTACCGACCTACCGTAGTGACTGAGTTACCTGTACTCAAACTCATTTGAGACCGTTAACCGATACCTGTCCCTCCGGACCACACGACGACAGGTACCCCAGTGTTTCTCAACCTGTACTGACTCACTGACTTGACTTGACTTGTACTACCATAACAAAATTATATTTTAAGGAAAACAAGTAATTATCGTGTATCCTTTCATTGACTGAAAGTATGTAATTGAAATATAAGATGTTTGAACGACATTAGTGAAATCAAGGTCCTACAAAACCAGTCAAGAAAATCTAAAAAGTGTATTTATTATACAATGGACACTTGTTTCTGTCAAATAAAGAGGGAAGGAATAGAAATATGAAGAATACATCAGAAAATGTAATCGGTCCTAAAAGACATGTTACGACATTTCCTCATCACCTTTCCTTTAGGAACGAGACATGAAGTAGAATCACCACCCTTTCGAAACTCAAAAAGTAGTAATTGGATTTCACGAGGACGTAACGTTCGTCTAAGAAATGGTAGACTCGGTAGTCCCTTCAGTTCATACTAGAATCGACCTCACCAAAACGTTTATATGAAATCGTCCAACTTCTTCCAGTGGAGACAAGGATCAAATGACTCCTGAAAATAGTACTCACTCACAACTTGAAACAGTTTGTAGAAAAAAGACGTTGATAAGTATAGTAGTACACTAAAAAGAAAATAATACAACTACACTACCTAATGTAATTAATCAATAGTTTACAACTCAGTAGGAACGTATAGACCCCATTCAGGATGAATACAACATATTAAGAAAAATATGTAACAACTTAAAGTAAACGGTTATAAAATACTCCCTAAAACAACAACAACAACTCCTAGATACAAATACTCTCTATAACCAGTGAAAAAACCACCGACTTAGATAGGTAAAGACTCCTTCCCTACACCTTCAGAGGTTGATACTCCCACTTCAAATAAATAAGATATACACAGAAACGTCAGGATAGTCAAAAACGGAGGACGTTAAACAAGACAACAATTCGTGTGTGTTCTATTCTTAACAATACAGAAGAACCTCTTGACTGGGTAAATAGTTATACATTACGGGAAGAAATAGGACTTATTTAAAGGAACGAAATTTCGGACGAAACAACTTTAATACATCGATGAGGAAAGAAAATTAGTCACAAACGTACCATGTAAAAAGAGATATATAAATCTAAATAAGATATACACAGAAATATATATTTCACTCTCAAAAAAAACCGTTTTATATTAACCCAAGACGAAAAACTCGGTGAGAATTGACTACGTCAATCTGATAACTGTAAGTTTCACTAATGACTATATTAACCTAAACATAAATGGTGTAAATCGCGACAAAAAAGAAACAACGGGAACAGGTAATAAAAACAGAAAATGAGAATAAGAAGGAAAATTCCAAAATTAACATGTAAAACACTAAGGGAAAAGAGGGGAATCGTATACTCAAAGACAAATGAAAAATTTCACTCATATGCTCTTAAATGTCATACGTAAACATCAATTAGGTCTAGCTAAAAGTTTATTGTGAATGTATAGTACGTATCAAACTCATGGATATTGTTGTTTCATTAAGATTAAGGACGGAAGATAGGAACATAAGAAGGAAATAAAACAAAGTGTGTGTGTATATTTTGGTATTTGTATGTATAAAATTATGTGAGAACCACAATAAAAAACTTAAGAATGGACAAGTTAATTTTTTCTCTTTTTATAGAAAATTGGAAGTGATAAAGATAAAAAGTTACTAGAAGGTAAGAGTACATTTAGGTATAAACAAACCTAAAAAATTATCTAAAATTTTACATTTAGGCATAAAGACTATGTATAGTAAAAATTAAGAAAGGTTTCTTGACGAACATTGAAAAAAACATTAGTTCCGTCCAGAAGAGTATTGACTAAGGAAATTAAGAACGAACGGACCTTTTTAAGAAATATAAAGGAAGTAAAATTTCCTATTAAAGTGTCCTATTCCTCAAGATCCACTCACTAAAATAAGGGAGTTTTGATTTATAAAGTTAAGTAAGAGAACAGTAAAAGTACCAAAGACTTTGTAACCCATATAAAGAATGGAAGTAAGGAGATATCCATTGTACCAAAACAAGGTAGATCGAAGAAAGTCATAAAAACGAAATAGAAAATAAAAGACATCATCAAACTTTTATTATGTAGATCCACATACCCCTCGAACCCCCGTATATAGGACGACGACGATTCAGTGAAGTCAGCACAGGTTGAGACACGCTGGGGTCTCTGCCGTCGGGTGGTCCGAGGGGGTAGGGACCCTAAGAGGTCCGTTCTTGTAACCTCACCCAACGGTAAAGGAAGAGGTTACGTCCTTTCACTTTTCACCTTCACTTCAGCGAGTCAGCACAGGCTGAGAATCGCTGGGGTACCTGACGTTGGGTGATCCGAGGAGGCAGGTAACCTAAAAGGTCCGTTCTCATGACCGCACCCCACGGTAACGGAAGAGGTATATAGGACGACTTACAGTGAGTTTAGAACCCCGGTCGTAAAACGGAATACAGGATGAGAGAGAAGGTCAAGGGACTTCTCAACAACCAAAAAAATCAGATAGGTCAGAAAAATGATCAACAATTCTACCTCAACACTAAAGATTTGTAAAATCTACATCTGGTTACGTTAATACAAAATCATAGACTTAATACATCCTCTTGTCCCTCCCATAGAGAAAAGTCAGGACATAGACATCGGAGAACAGAAATTAACGACAAACAATTTATAAACAATCTGTTCATTGGTTGACGATTGGTCAATAAGACCAGTTGATCACTTTCAGTGGTACTCGGAACCACCAGTTAGATACAAATACTTTCTACAACCAGTTCAATAATCTCTATAACCTCTCTATGACCTTGATGTCCTTTCAAGGTTCCTTACTTTGTTAGACTAAGACGAGTCTTAAACCTCTTACAAAGAAAAACATATTGAGTAATGACTAAAACTTTATAATTGATGAAATTTATAAATTTTAAAATTTGTATCTTACAAATTTATGATGGTTTCGTGAAATTACTATACGACTATAAATGACTGAGGTCGTGTTTTTCAAATTTTGAGAAGGAGTAACTTAAAACTCCTATTTTCTTAACAGAATACAAATCTTTATTAAGACCATTGATATCAAACTTTATGTATTTCAAAATTAGTTCAGTGTTATACAATGTCAAAAAGATTGTATATTTGTTCTTGTAATAGGTCTTTACAATACTGGAAAAGTACTTGGGGTTAAGATGTCCATTAAATTATTCTGTTTCTAATCAAAGACTGTCAAAATAACCCTAAATCAACCGTATATTATGTGACGTGTATAAATTTTACACGTTGAACTAGTCAAAACTGTATACATAGTAGGACTTTAGTGTTGGTACTCGTTCGATCCAGAGCTAACCATTACTACCGAAAGAAAAATCAGGTTAAATAGGATCCAAGATTATTTCGATGTTAAGAAATAACACAACGTCACACATCTGGTTAAAGGAAAAATTCCTCCGTTCCTTAAAAGGAAACCATGGGGTAGTCGAAATTTCACCCGTCTGTATCAGAGACGAGAAGTTCCGGTGTCCATGGGTAGTGACAAGGAAGGAGTCGACATATATTTATGTACACACTCCCCCGTGACCCGTCAGAGGTCAGAGAACCAACGAATATCTAGTATCTGACCACTAGTGGACCTTACTGTCGTATCGTGTTTGAAACGTCATAGTCGAAGGTGAGTCGGGGACCTTAAACAGACACCTTCCCAGAATTGGTGTCGGGACATGGGTCCACTGAGACCAGTTTGGAAAGGGTACTCCGAGGGTCATAGGAAACCCTCGGGTGGAGGACTAATAGACACCAGTGAGTGAAATTCTTGACCTCAGGTCTCTCTGTGTCCGGTATCAAAAGAAGTAACGAGCCTTCTGTCAAAGTGACTGGCACCTCTACAATTGAAAAAAAAATTGTGTTTATACAGAAAAACAATAAGAGAAAATTTTAAAATAGAAAAATCCACCAAGGTTGTGATTTCCGTTATAAGTCATGTCTCGTCCATGGATTATTAATTAACAAACTCTTTTCGTATTTACCCAACTACTCAGAAAGATCATAGGCTTAGAGAATTTTATGTCGTTTTAAAAAGAAAATACGAAAAAGTAATCTGAAGACCACTACAAAATACACAATAGTACACTTAAATGTTGGTTATTGATGATCGTCACTAACTGAATAGAGAGCCCGGGTCGAAACAGACCTAATGAACTACACTTAAAGAGGTTGATTGAAATAAAAGTGTTGAGGAGACACTCCGTTCATTATACTATTAGCGGTTCCCCATCTCTAATTCACTAAACGGTTCCGGTGTACAGATTGTTCGTGACCTCACTTTGTTCAATCTACTTTATGGCATACTAAAGTGAATATACACCTTAGACTTTTCGTTTTGTACCTTTGAGCTGTTTTATCTTTGTCTGATCATGTATATCACTTGTTTCCTCACCAACAGTCTCGTTACCCGCTCCCCACATTACAGATCGTGTCCCTTATGTTAGTTATCGGAACGTACCATTGTCTACCATTGATCTGAATAACATCACTAGTAGGGTATTACATATTTTTCTAGTATAGTGATACAACATATGTTTTGTTTATAATATAACATGTAGTTAATATTCAGTTATTTTAATTTTAAAATTTTATTTCTCTATATTCGAATACAACTTTCCAAAAGATACCGAAATAAACCGGTCTTTTAAACCGTTGTGCAAAGAGGTCACATAGACATGAGATCAAGAGACACACACTCGCACACAAAATACTAGAGACTTTAAAAATTGCAGACTACAACCATTACTAAGATAGGAAAATTAAGACTTATTTGGTCCTTCAAAGTGACTAAGATATTTCAAAATACCTTTTGAGAGTACAGATTAGCATGTAAACAAACAAACGGGAGCGTATGTAGAGTAACCCGACTATGATCGTTGATGCAAGATACCATGTATTGAACGAACAGAGTTAGTACATTAGGACAAGACTTCGTCGAGACACTAATGACAAAACATTTTAGACCTAAGACGGGCACCCAGAAGTCGTCAGAGGTACGTGTCTGGACTTAGGAACGGACTATAAGAGGAGAATATTCTCGAGGTCAGAAAAGGACTCAGTATCCCCAGGGGAGAGGGTGACGTCCTGTCTCATGGTAGTGTAGTCCAAAACAAGTCCTGTGAACTATACTTAAATGAAGACAACAAAAACTTATTTTAATTTAAACTACCTTTGTTATTAACAATTCCTACGAGATATCCTTACAATTAAGGATCTAAAAAGAACTAGGGGATTAAATTAAAAGTCACTTCGTCCTATTTCACACTCGAATTACGGTGAAAGTAGTCCTACTTTATTTATTATACACTTCGTACGAAACCGGGGTCGTCTCTTGTCGAAAAAGACTTTGTGTGAAGACGTAATAATGGTAGTAGATAGAAACTTTCTAAAAATTTCCTCGTTGGGGTACTTATATGGGAAGACAAATTTTACAATGAATTACAGTATGAGTCCCAAGTGAGACACTCCAGGAGTACCTCACGTAAATAGACTCTTGTCCGGTTCTCGGACCATGGTATAGATCCCTAGACCAGTGTAGAGTCCAGTCGGAACACCGATCCTGAGTAAGGAGAAACGTGACTTAAGTTCTTTTAATTAACCGATGAAGACGTCGACAGTATTTGGTCCAAATATGTGGACGAAATGGAAACAGTATAAAAGTGGGGAATCCACCCGAAACGACAGTGACAACGAATTTCCCTTAAGGGGTCCGTTCTCATGACTTCACCCAACGGTAAGAGAAGAGGTCTTCTAGAAGGACTGGGTCCCTAGCTTGAGTTCAGAGGATGTAACGTGTACCTAAGAAATGGAAGACTCGGTGGTCGGTGTGAATAGAACAGTCTAAAAGTGGTGAATCCACCCCAAACGACAGTGACAACAAATTTAAATTCCGTCTCATATGTAGTCTTTTATAAATTTTCTACCGACAGACGCTGAGTCCGTGTATCTTCGAATGTTTTCTCGTCCCTTATATTTACGACTCCGTTCTTCCTTTTACCCAGTCTCAGAACCAATTCATGTCTGTCTAAACATTCCTTAACTTATGTATTTTTAGTTTATTAAACTTATGACCTGTACTATTTAAAAATATTTCGTATTACCACAATCTTTCCACTTTATATTCTTAAAATGATCTGATAGAAAATACGAAGACAAGGATATTAAATGGATCACTCGTCTTTATAATAACTTTCTACAATAACCTTACAAAAATATTTACATGAATTACCTGGGAAGAGAAGTCCGTTCATTGAAAATTTTGGAGGAGGACTGAGGAGGGGGTCTGGAAGATGAAGTAATAGTCTCCGACATCTCACCGTTTCAGACCCCCGGTCGTTACAGCACCTTCGTTCAGTGGTGTACTGAGGTTAAGGGACCTGGGAGTCTTGTTTACTGAAGACCTAACCTTTCTCTTAGATCCTTCCAGTGTATAGGGAGTAAACTGACCCTATGTCCTGAGAGGACTCTTGATTAAATAAGAAAGTCCCTTTTTTTCCGTAACCTAAGTATAACAGAACTTCTTCATGATGGTACCTCTTGATAGCAGATGCTTTGTCTCACGAGACTTTTTACGGAGGATGGGACACTGATACTGGTCAAGGTGCTCGACCTGACCAGACCCCTCGTCGTCACGACGGGGGACAAAGTCCGGACCTGTGAAGGTTGGGTCTTAAAGGATTTTCATATCGACGTCGGTACTTTAATTTTCTGGGAGTGAGAAACGTTCTCTTCGATACTGTTTGGATCTGTCGTATAATTTTTCGTCTCTGTAGTGAATCGACTGTTTCCAGGTCTATCAGTTTCGATACCAAAAATGTTATCGGTACATACCTACACTCTCGACCTGGTATTAGGAAACCGACTCGTGGTTTCATAAGTACGAAAACTTGACACCACGACCTCTTCTGAGAAGTCACAGGGAACCTGTCGTTTCAGTTAGGATTTCCTTTAGTTGGTACTTATAAGTAACCTTCCCGACTACGACTTCGACTTCGAGGTTATGAAACCGGTGGACTACGTTTTTCGGCTGAGTGATCTTTTCTGGGACTACGACCCTTTCTAGGTCCCGTCCTCCTCTTCCCCGACGTCCCCTACTCTAACAATCTATCGTATTGATTGAGTTACCTGTACTCAAATTCGTTTGAGTCCCCTATTACTTCCTGTCCCTTCGGACCGTACGATATCAGGTACCCCCAACGTTCCTCAACCTGTACTGAAACGTTGTTATTATCGACACCTATAAAAAGTATCCTTTAATTCTCAAAGAGAACAAAATATGACATGTACATGTGACTAAAAGGTATCACAACACCATCTTTATGAAAACTCATAAATTAATCAAAATTTATTCCAACAGATATAAAACGGAAATGACTTTGACTGTCGTACTTTTATTTCGAGTCTACTTAACTTAATAAAACGGTACCGATCTACGTGTTCCGGTAAGAAATAAAAATCGAGGATATTTTATAAATTATATTTTATGTCTATATTTATATACGTTAAACCTACCTAAATTATTTCGGAATATTTATGGACCTGAAATATAATCATTTTCACAGTGAGTACTTTCTAATTTTTTAAAGTGCCGGTTCCCTTTATAATATCAAATACTTTTGAATCGAACTCGGTATTTGTACTCAGGGGTCTACATTTACAGTTCTGTCGAATTTGAATTAGTTGTACTCAATCTCCTTCCTTCCAAAACTTGTACACAAACGTGGGGTAAGAACCGGTATATTACGTTTATTTTACGAACGAATCTCGTCAGCAGTATGACTTACTAAACTAGGAATTTAATACTTAACGAAATAAACAAGAGAACTTAGCATTCGAAATATTCATTTCAGACATTAAAACCGTATTTTATTTACGATCTTTATTTTCAAGTAAACTCTGACTTATCAATAACCAGAAAATTTTTAAAAAAATAAAAATGAAATAAAATGAAATGTTATGACATAACCAAAACGGTATGTAACTGTACTTAGGTGGTGTCCACATATGTTCGAGGGTTAGGACTTAGGTGGAGGGTGGAGGGTGGGGTATAGTAGAGAGACCTAGTAGGGGTACGTGGTCGGGGTTCGTAGGACATAGGACATAGCTTGTATCTGACCGTGAAGCAAAGAATGTACTATCATATGTACAAAGTTACGGTAAGAGGGTTCAGTAGGGTGGGAGAGGGAGAGGGAGTCTCAGGTTTTCAGGAAAGATATGTAGACACAGAGAAAATGACAGAGTGTATGTCCCAGTAGTAATGGTAGAAAGATTTAAGGCATATATACACAGTCATATGACATAACGACAAAAAGAAAGACTGAATGAACTGAGACATATTAGCCGAGGTCAAAGTAGGTAGAGTAATCTTGACTAAGTTTACATAAGAAAAATTACCGACTCATTATGAGGTAACACATATACATGGTGTCGAAAGAATAGGTAAGTAGACGATTAACCAGAATAAAAATTATCAGACTATAGCCGGACACCAGTTAAGTAGAAAAGTCCGTTGACTCAACCTAAAAAGTACACTTAGACAAATGAAGTCACCTAAGTCAAACGATCAACACAGAAGGAACATGTGGGAGCCCAGGACATTGTGGTTGTAGTCGGGTAAGGTTGGTGTCTTACGTCCCACAAATTAACGTGTGTAGAGTATAAAGATCTTTCAGTTTTCATGGTTTATAGAGACTCCAGTCTGATACGACGGAGACCCTAGTTGCTAAAGTTATTCTAGTTCACCCGAGCTGTTTAAATGTTTAAAACACAGGGAATCGATAACGACGTTGTTATTTGGTGGAGTTTGGAGTTACCGAATTTTGTCATGAGGAATGAGACAGGACTCGAAATTCCCACCCCTAATTGACTGGAGTAGACCCGAACCGAGTAAAGACTCCCCGAGTGAGATTAACTTAACAAAAGACCAAATCGGAGAACATTTATGGAGACACCAGTCAATAAAGGTACAACTTCCTTCACTTCCACCGCGACAGTACCGTCTAAGAATTTGTCAGGAAATTATGGAGGTACCAAAGAAGGTAGGGGTAATCGTGTTAGGTAGACGAATCCGTACTCCACACACAACCCCACACCCCCAACCCCAGAGCAGGGACAAAGTTGACACAGTAGACGTGAAAGACCGATATTGAAGATCACACATGGTCCTTAAGTAGTTATAAAGTCGACTGTCTTGTTAATGTCCAAACTAGGGAGACAGGTAAAAATGAAATTAAAGTTATCCTGAATGAAATCCTCCTTTTACTCTTTTCTTTGTTTGTACAGATGTATGTAGAAATTAAGTAGTAAAATTTAATCTTTCGGATCTAACTTAAAGTTTTTTATTCAAGTAATAATTAGTAACCATAAATTATTCAAATTTCAATACTGTTAGTCGTGAAAACATAGATTCGAAAGTTCGTTGTAAAAATAATCTAGTGTAGAGAATAAAGATTCTCTAATTAAAAGTTTAATTAAAATAGTTTTTACCTGAAATTTAATACATACAAATCAGTAGCGTAAAGAATTAACTCGTGTAATCTTTAAATTAATTAACGAGTATGTTTCTAAAGACAATCACCTAAAACATACACATGTTTTGGTATCTCTCTTATCTGACTTAATATCTTTTTCTCAAAGGTTAAGTATTTTCGTGTACCCTCTTTTATCTAGGAATACATCGTAAATCTCACAACGAAGATGGAAATATTATAGAAGAATGTAGGTAAACCTTTGTATGGTTCTAAATTGTAGAGACATTCAGACACCGACCGAAGGGTCCACCGAGTCACCATTTCTTAGGAGGACGGTTCATCCTCTACGTCCAAGTTAGGGACCCAGTTCTTCCTAGGGGACCTCTTCCTTTACCGTTGAGTGAAGTCATAAGAACGTACCCTTTAGGGTACCTGTCTCCTCGGACCACCTGATGTCAAGTATCCCAGTGTTTTCTCAACTTGTACTGAATCTCTAATTTGTCGTTGTTGTTGCTTCAGACAACGGTTCTATTATAGAAGTGTTACTTTACTGTTTCGGATAACGTCGTAGAGAAGTACCTTAATTATTACGGAACCTCTAAAGTCCTGTGAAATGGGTCAAAATCTTATACCAAAGGTACACATGTAGGTGTGTGTGTATGTGTATGTGTGAGTATGTCAAATTTTACTCATTATTAATGTAATAAGTCGTTAAACGACTTTAGTGCACGTTATATCAACTGTCGACAGAAATACTTTTATATCGAGATGACTTGTAGTTATCACAAAATGTTAATCGTTTTGTTAATACGAAACTTATATAAGATAACCCCAAAGAGACCACCGAGTCTACCACTTGTTGGACGGATACTACGTGTGGACCCAAACTAGAGACCCAGTCCTTCTAAAGGACCTCTTCCTCTACCGACGGGTGAGATCATAAGAACGTACTTGTATAAGGTAATGTGTATTTTTATTTAGAGATTATCTCTTAACTACCCTGAAACAAATCATAAAACTAAGAAATAAAACAAATCATAAAATTAAGAAATAAAGTTTTGATAAGAGTTTAAGTAGGAGATAAAGAGAAAGATTCTATAATTGACGATAATCGACGAAGGTTACTACCAGAATAAAGTCTTTACGTAAAAATAAACTAATTAATATTGGTAAATCGAAAGATACAAACACAAATTGTCTATCTACGGGACATAACTTCCTTTATATTTTAGTTTAAAGTTTATGGATCCCCTTTAACTTAATCTACTTGTAGATAAGAGTTCTGAAGGGACCACCGAGTCTACCATTTCGCAGACAGATGTTACGTCTCTGGACCCAAGTTAGGGACCCAACCCTTCTAGGGATCCTCTTCCTTTACCGTTGGGTGAGGTCAAGATAACGGACCTTTTAGGGTACCTACCTCCTCGGACCATCCGATGTTAGGTACCCCATCCTTTCTCAGCCTTTGCTGACTCGTTGAAGTGAAAGTGAAGATAAGAGTTCCTGGTCTCATCTTTAGTGCTCATGTAAGTGGACAGAAGGGTATACCCCTCCCACTGTCAACACTCAAGTATACAACATTGGTCAGGAAAACGATTCATAAGTAGTGTGTCCCTGAAAAAAAAAACTTCTAGAGTAACCAAAATAAGTAGTTAAAAACTGATCCCGGTAGATCGTTGATCTTCCCGGGACATTCTCCAATGTGTTTTACCTTTCCAAAATATCCTTCTTCTCACCCCATGTCCTCGTTAATCGTTTTCTTTTCTTCCCTATTAAAAATCCGACTCTGTAGAAAACCCCCTAAACCTGGGACTCCTCTGAGTGACGGTTCATCATAACACAAGATCGGACGGAAAACCAAAGTCAAACTAACTAAACAAGACGATCAATCTTGTTGCTAAGAACTGTAAAAGACAATTTTGGTGAATCCCCTTGAAAAGTTTTTCATAACTGTCCTATGTGTAGGGTTTGTTTAATTCGCTCTAAAGAACACCCACCCCATATTACAGTAACACACAAACAGTCATTTTGAAATAGGAACTCTCCGGTGAATTGAAACAAGTCGGGTCTGAAATAGTGAGAAGTTGATAAAGTTTTTACGTGGGGTCACTAGTATTCTCTGACTCTGGTTCTCAACAGACATACACGACGATTTTTCTTTCGACACGCACGAGTCAGCGAGTCAGTATAAGTTTAGAAACACTGGGGCGTCCGACATCGGACGGTCCAAGGAGACAGGTACCCTAAAAGGTTCGTTCTTATGACCTCACCCAACGGCAAAGGAGGAGGTGACTCGGTAGACCCTTCGGGGGTTTCTCTTTCGATGTCCGGGTTTTACCAGAATGGACACGATTTCGGGTACTATGATTTGTACCCCAGAATCAATAAAAAGTACTCCTGTGAGATCCCTCTTGTCTGACAGGGAGTCAGCTATTACACTTTCGAACCTCTCGATTCGGTAAAAGTCAACACCTCGACTTTCCTCGACTTCACCGAAATTTTGGGTACGGACAGACAGAGTTTACGATCATAGAAGATTTTTAGTAGAAAACACCATCGTACACAAGGTTTTCGTTTAAAGATTCAGATGTATAATGAAGAGTGAAAGAAACACCCGTACGTTAAGAGTGTCCATGTTATAACTGTAGAAAAGACTATAAGTGAAAACTTGTTCTCTTAATGTTTATGACACACACTCACTTATGGAGGAGAGAGGGAACTTTCTAACGATCTTGGTACTGTCCTAGACTCGGACTCGTGTCTCTCATCCAATTACACTCCTACCCCAGGAACACCGAAAAACTTCAATCTTCCACAAAAGATTTAGGAAAGAAGAGGAGGTTCTCTAACTGAATGTTTTAAGTCAATATAACCGTACACCCAACTCAATTCCAGGAAAGAGAAGAGCACTGATAGAATCCCCCTGGAGTCTTTTATGAAGTCAACGACTCGACTCGACTCGACTTGAAAGTCCATTTTTGTAGTTCTACGGATCTTCTCTAACAAGGAGAGGATTATCTATCAGTACTATCCATCAGTACCTACAGTCTAATGTCCACGAGTCTCTCTTTCCCGTAGAGTGTCTCCTAAAACGGACTCAGACTATATCTGGGACCATTAAGGAACCATAGAGACTCGGTCTCACAACCTCTCGTAGAAAAAGAAAAAAGAAAAGAGAGAAAGAAAGAAAGAAAGAAAGAAAAAAAAATGACATAGCCAAAACGGTATGTAGGCGGTGCCCACATGTGTACAAGGGTTAGGACTTGGGGGGAGGGCGAAGGGAGGGGTATGGTAGAGAGACCCAGTAGGGGCACGTGGTCGGGGTTCGTAGGACACAGGACGTAACTTGGATCTGACCGCTAAGTAAAGAATATACTATAATATGTACAAAGTTACGTAGAAAAAGAATGTGATTGAACTCGAGTTTCTTCCGACTCACGACTTCTTAACTACAAAAGTTTGAAACCACGATATCTTCTGAGAACTCTAAGGAAACCTGTCGTTTCTCTAGTTTGGTCAGTTAGGATTTCCTATTGTTAGGACTTATAAGTAACCTTCCTGACTACGACTTCGACTTCGAGGTTATGAAACCGGTAGACTACACTTCTCGAATAAGTAACCTTTTCTGGGACTACGACCTTTCTAACTTTCGTCCTCTTCCCTTACTGTCTCCTACTTTACCAACTTACAGTAGTGGTTGAGTTACCTGTACAAACTTGTTAAAGACCCTCTATTACTTCCTGCCCCCTAGGACCGTACGAAGTCAGGTACCTCACCGTTTCTCAGTCTGTACTGATTCTTTGACTTGTTGTTCTCTCAACTCAATGAGAGAACCGAAGATTATCCTGACTTTTCTTCTACTATCTCCTTCAGACACCTAAACGACAACAAAGGAGAAGGATTGATGGATCCTCCATACAGACGTCGAAAGGACTAGGGTCCACCCGAAAGGTCCACCACGATCACTATTTCTTAGACGGACGGTTACACCCTCCATGTTCCCTACACCAAAGTTAGGGACCCAGTCCTTCTAGGGGACCTCATTCTTTACCGTGGGGTGAGGTTATAAGAACGGACCTCTAAAAGAACCCGTCTCCCGGGACCACTCGATGGCAGTTACCCCGACGTTTCTCAGTCTGTACTGACTCGTGTGTGTGTGGGAGGATAGGACGTGGGTCCATTCGTCGATAGTTGCCACCAGAGGAATTGGAAGGGAAGTATAAAGGTCCATATATTAAAAGTGAGTTCTAAATACACAATTTAATGAACACCCTAATAGCTAGTTATGAACAATCCCTTTTCTTGTCGTCATCACAAATAAAGAGTGGTGATTAACGACTACGACAACTCCTAAAGAAAGAATACCTCCAAAAAGAAGTGTCAGTAACTGACACCCTCTTTCGTGGAGGTACGACGGTGTCACAAAAGGAAGACGTTCCTTTTGTACAAGAAGACGAGTCCAACTCTTGATTCAATAGGATATTTTGGTCACAATAGACCATTTTATGAACTCTCCTTATATAAGTTTGAAATTGGGAGATAAAGAGGTAAATTCTCTTTAACGACCTTCAAGTCTCTGATTTGAGGTCTTCGATGAATGGTATCACACACGATTTGAGGCTCTAGAGAGAAAAAAATTCCTTGTACAGTGTCCCCTGTTAATGGACCTTTCTTACCTTTCAGTACCTTTAGGAAGACCTCCCAATCCAAATCCGTAACCGTCTTCCCACATGTCGTGAGCCTGAAGACTCCACCACGAGTCACAAGAATGTAAACCCCTACTCCGAGACCTTCCTTTTCCGTCCACGACTCCCATCCTGACACCCGTTCTCTACTCAGTAACTCTATCATTTCGACAAGTGTCACGGACTCTCTACAGAAACTAACTGTCTACTTCTTTTGGATTCGGTGTCTTTGGTCGAGTTCACGTCTTTAACAACAAATTTTCCCTGTCTCATACCTTTACCCCTAGAACTTCTCAGTCTAACCATTGACTTTCAAGATCATCACAGAAACCTTCAAACCTGTTCTTTGACTCTAGGTCTAGCCTTTATTGTAATTATATAAATGTATATAATACTTACAATAAGAGTGTCTCTATTGTAAACACTCCTTACACATTTCAATTCGATATAGATTATACAATATTTTTACATATTCATGGTAAATAAATTTGAATTTTGCATTTTGAACTGGAATGTCAGAACTCACGACATGTGGGGAGACGGTTAAGGATTTGGATTGGGAGATCCTCCTAAAGGTACTGATGTAGTAAGAAAGGTCCATTAACAGGGGACACTGTACAAGGAATTTTTTTTCTCTAGAGTCTCAAATCGTGTGTGATACCATTCATCGAAGACCTCAAATCAGAGACTTGACGGTCGTTAAAGAATTAATATTTCTTCATATTAATTAAAGAAACCTTTAAATCCCTTCTTTACTGTTTGGTATAACCGGTTCTCTTTCCTTACGTCAACTTAAAATCTACTTGTCCCTACACTGATATATACCGATTGTACTTTCAAATTTGTTTTCAACAATCACATGTCATACTTTTGCTACTTTTTTTCTTGTCTTTATGGTTTACAATCTTCCTATGTTATGGTAGAACTCAAGTTAATCAACTACGATAAACACAATTTAATTGGTTATAACAGTAGACTAAAATTTCTGTCCATTTCAAATCAACATTTTCGACTTTAGTTCGAACTCTATACAGAATAAACTCCAAGTATAAGTCGTCCTAAGAGTCCCTACTGAGATATATTAACTGAACTAACCGTAATTTGTTGTACTTACTCGGGTCTTTTCCTCCTACGGACACTCTAGTGAGTTACGTCTTTACGTCTCCATGGGTCTGAGTACAAGGGACATCCAGTAACACTACGTCAAACTGGACTGGACTCAGGTCTCGGTACGAGAACCCCGAGTCTGCTCTACCGATCTTATGTGCGTACTTCTATTCTCTTCTGGTGTGTATTTATGTGTGTCCTTTGTGGTTTAAACAAACTAAGGTAATCAACAGAGAGAAAATTTGTAAAGGTTTTGATATATAAAAAAGTATTTTTAGATCTTATGTACTAATTCAGTTATAAGAACTGTATTTAAAGTAGTCTAAGAAAGTCTCCTGGTTGACAATGTGTAAAATTACAAATTTCGGTGAGGCACGAAAACTTAGTGGTCTTACAAGAAAGAGTACAAACTCCTTTTGAAATAGTTTAAAGAGAGTGCACGGAATTCTTCGAATGTTAGATTCGTTATCTAAGTAAGAAAGTAAGATCTAAGGGGAGGGTATTAACTGAGTTTTGGAATTAAAACACACAGTTTAACATCGTCAACAAAATCTCCATTTTAAACGTTACAGTCAGGGTTAGAAAATTCTACTACGTGGACAAATACGAAAATTTATCCGATATCTATTCAAATTATAATTCCTGAGTATAATTACATATCTAAAACTTTCAGAGTCTGTAGGTAATAAGTGTAGATAAAAATCTTTGATTTTTAATTCGGTATCAGACATAAATCATAAATCAAAAAAAAGGTTATAAAAAACAACTTTGATAGACTCTAGGATTTCTCTCGTATTATGAGATATAACTTAATATTGTCGATATCTCTTCCCTTACTTGTGTTTGTACGTCAAACAAACAAAATTCCCAATCTTTACTTGTTGTATTTATGATTCTTCCCTAAGGGTTTATACACTTATTTTACTGTTATTTCTAGTCACACTTTGTAACAAGTTTATGTAAAGATCTCTTATACTTTGACTGTGGGTATATACATAATGACAAGTTTAGTTAAGACCGAAAGATACATCACAATAAAAGATTCATGATTATCAACGGAAAAGAGTCACCATCTAATTTCAGAATGAGAACATACGTCCAACAGTTCTCTTAGCATGTAAATTTCCTTTCGTCAAAGTTGAAGTTTTTTCCCGAATAAATAAATACTACTCTTCAACACACTGGACACCCCGTGTTTTCAGGAGTGTGAGGATACTCCCCACTACTACCGTCTGACAAAGGACTTTACTTTGATCGTACCTCCTTTTAACTTTGATCGTACATGGGGTACCGGGGACCCCATGTACGTCCCTGTTTAGTCCTAAGTCCTTCGGAGAAGTTTACACTTTTTATCTCCAACGTGTTCGTTATTTACACTAACACTCTGTCTCCCTTTTTTGGACCTCCTGTCTCTCTTGTACAACTGTAAATTTAATTCTCGTTAGATATTATCAAGAATTTTAATAATTATTTTAACGTCTACGAAGACTCAACCGTCTACTTACTTTCTTTCTTCGACATGGAAATGTTACGTTCACGAACCACGGGTGAAGTTCATATGTCAAAAAACGAACGGAGTTTTCACTACCTAAAATATAAGAAAAAGGATTACGTATATTGGAGTCTCTTGTTGTCTCACAAGTAAAACAAAACAAAACAAGACAAATAAATTAAAGGTCTTGTTTTGGCTTTAAGTTGACACATATAATTCGTGTATACAAGATCGGTATAGAACTGAACCTTGGAGATATATAAAAAGGGTACTGAAGACAAAATATCGACAGAGACGTACTGAGTTAAAAGAGACTCCGTGTATGTAAACAAAATTAAAAGACAGGACCGGACACATATTTTAAAATTAGAAGTTATTTCTAATAATAGGAATTTTCCATCTAAGGTGGCACCGCTTCACTGTGTTATAAAGAGTTTCGCTCCCTTTCAGACTCCATCTTGACGATTGACACAAAATTTAAGGCACAAGTAAGAAATAACGACGTATTATTTAATAGGGGTTTAAATCACCGAATTTCGTTGTTCGAAACTAATCGAGTGTCAAGACCCCCAGTCCTTAGACCCGTACAGAATTGACTTACGAAATCCGAGTCCCTGTGTTCACGAAGTCAACTCTACCACCGGGACAATACTTTGTTACCTTTGTCAGTGTCTGAAATAGAAGCACCCGAGGTATTAGAGACGTGTACCACTGACGTCGGTACTTTAATTTTCTACGAACGAGGAACCTTCTTTTCGATACTGTTTGGATCTGTCGTATAATTTTTCGTCTCTGTAATGAAACGACTGTTTCCAGACATATCAGTTTCGATACCAAAAAGGTCATCAGTCCATATCTATACTCTCAACCTGGTATTTCTTCCGACTTGTGACTTCTTAACTACGAAAACTTGACACAGACTGAGGATCACTGGGGTACCAGGAGGTAGGTACCCTAAACGGTCCGTTCTCATGACCTCACCCAACAGTAACGGAAGAGGCTACACTTCTCGATTGAGTAATCTTTTCTGGGACTACGACCCTTTCTAACTTCCGTCCTCCTCTTCCCCTGTTGTCTCCTACTCTACCAACCTACCGTAGTGACTGAACTACCTGTACTCAAACTCGTTCAAGGCCCTCTACCACTTCCTGTCACTTCGGACCACACGACGTCAGGTACCCAAGTGTTTGTCAGCCTGTACTAACTCCCTGACTTGTTGTCGTTGTTTTCTTTCTCATTTTATTTTTAAGTAGTCAGACAGTACAGACAAAATAAAAAATACGAAACAAAACACACACAAAAACGAATAAAAAACAGGTCTTCCTTTAACCAAGATAAAGAATTGATGAAGAT
Organism: Capra ibex; assembly: GCA_006410555.1. Lineage (NCBI taxonomy): Eukaryota > Metazoa > Chordata > Mammalia > Artiodactyla > Bovidae > Capra > Capra ibex. The sequence goes on from SJYO01046538.1 coordinate 46,390,832, forward strand.
GTTAGTGTAATCGATCTTTTGGTAGGTGTATGGGAATTTAATATATAAAACAGGAAAGATACCTACCAATTCG
>SJYO01046538.1:46390983-46457818 GCA_006410555.1 Capra ibex
ATACTTGTTCTCTTTGACATAGGTCTCGATGTGTTCTTTAATCAACATTACGATAATATGTTGAGTGTTCTAGTAACCCTTTCGATCCCTACTTCACGTCCTTTTTCCGTCCTTGGTCCTTGTGACTCAAAGACCCTGGTGTCGGTTCCAGTAGGAACGGTACCTGTTGGATTAATATATCATTGGATCCGTATCCCACGTTGTCCCCCGTGACGTGGTAGAACGACGGACGACCTGTGTATTGGGGGTACGGGGACTGGGGACGTACTTAAGAATTTTTAAAAAAAAAAGCCAAAATGAAACCTCGTATCAAATAATTGTTACGACACAATCGAAATCCACATGTTGGTCCACTAAGTCAATATGTATGTATGAGAAAAAGTTTAAGAAAAGGACAATCCAATAAAGTCTTATAACTCGTCTCAAGGGACACAATATGTCATCCAGGAACAACCAATAGATAAAATTTATATCATCACACGTAAGGGTGGGGCCATTGGTATTCAAGTAAGAGATTCAGATACTCAGACAAAGACAAAACATTTATTCAAGTAAAAATAATAAAAAAAATCTAAGGTGTCCATTCACTATAGTATACTATAAACAGAAGGAGAAAGAAAGGATCAAGTGACTCACACTGTTAGAGGTTAGGTAGGTACAACGACGTTCACCATAATAAATTAAGAAAAATTACTGACTTATTATAAAGTAACATATATACATGGTGTGAAGAAATAGGTAAGAAGAGGACTACCTGTAAATCCATTGAAGGTCCAGAACCGATAACATCTGTCATGATGTCACTTGTGACTCCACGTACACAGGAAAGTTTGGTACAGAAAGAGACCGATATACGGGTCCTCACCCTAACGGTCCAGTATACCATCGAGATAAAAATTGAAAAATTTCCTTTGAGGTATGACAAGGGATATCACCGACATGGTCAAAGTAAGGGTGGTGACCACATCCTCCCGAGGAAAAGGAGATGTAAGAGAGGTCACAGATGACAAACATCTAAAAAACAACTACCGGTATAACTGACCACACTTTACTATAGAGTAACATCAAAACTAAACGCAAAGAGATTTTTAATAATCGTTACAACTCGTAGAAAAATACACTGGAGGTACTTAAGATTCACTAGACTCTAGGAGAACGAAGTCTTTGTAGGTTAACTGTCTCGAGTCCCCAGTCCTCAGTCCTTCTCGAATCCAGAGGAAAACCCTAAGGCCCTAAGTGTGCCGAAACCCCAGTCTTTCGTCTGCTCCCGTCGAGTCTATGGAGTCGTTCTTTTGTATTTTAAGATGGGGTAATTGGTCCTTTTTTTATTCCTCGCTACGAATAAGGAAAATTATAAATAAATAAAAAAACCAACACGGTACCGAATCAACGTCATACACCCTAGATCAAGGGAATGGTCCCTAGTTTGGACCCGGGGGACGTGACCCTCACACTTCAGAATCGGTGACCTCGTTATCTCTTCAGGGTCCTCGTTGTGAAATTTAGATCTACTTAATACTTTTCTTGTATCAAATACATTGTCAGAAGTATACAGACTTTGTACATATTTACCTCTTTAGAACAGTTAATTTTTTTTTTTTATTTTCTCTCTCTCTCTCAAATTTCCACCGGAACTTCCACGAAACTCTGGTGACCATTTTTGATGGGTTTGGTAGGGGAGGTAGACGCAGACACGGGCAGTTCGTTCGAACGTTCCTATTGTGTCACGGATTTAGTCTGAACATGTGACACTTCCTAATACCACTACCTCATTGACTTCACGGGTTACCTGAAACAGAATGAAGAGTGACTTTTACCAATTCAACCTAAAGACACCCACCTCAATTAATTATGCCAGAGGACTTAGACTGTCCTACGTCCGTGATTTAAAATTTTATTAATCTTTATGGACGTCATTGAGGTCTCCTCGACCTTATAAACCTGAACTTTTTTATACCGTCTCTTCTTTAATATACAAATAAGGTTAGACAGATGGTTTTTCAAGTGTTTAATCGACTATTATTTTTGAACCCGAAGTCAAGTCAAGTCAGAGAGTTAGCACAGGCTGAGAAACGTCGGGGTACTTAGCGTCGTGCGATCCGGAAGGACAGGTAGTGGTTGAGGGTTTCAAGTGAGTCTGAGTACAGGTAACTTAGTCACTACGGTAGGTCGGTAGAGTAGGAGACAACAGGGGAAGAGGAGGACGGGGGTTAGGGAGGGTCGTAGTCTCAGAAAAGGTTACTCAGTTGAGCAGCGTACTCCACCGGTTTCATGACCTCAAAGTCGAAGTCGTAGTAAGGAAGGTTTCTTTAGGGTCCCGATTAGAAGTCTTACCTGACCAAACTAGAGGAACGTCAGGTTCCCTGAGAGTTCTCAGAAGAGGTTTTGGTGTCAAATTTTCGTAGTTAAGAAACCGTGAGTCGGAAGAAGTGTCAGTTTGAGAGTGTAGGTATGTACTGGTGTCCTTTTTGGTGTCGGAACTGATCTGCCTGGAATCAACCGTTTCATTACAGAGACGAAAACTTATACGAACCAGTATTGAAAAGAAGGTTCCTCATTCGCAGAAAATTAAAGTACCGACGTTAGTGGTAGACGTTACTAAAACCTCGGGGGTTTTTATTTCACACTGCGACAAAGGTGACAAAGGGGTAGATAAAGGGTACTTCACTACCCTGACCTACGGTACTAGAAGCAAAAGACTTACAACTCGAAATGCGGTTGAAAAATTGAGAGGTGAAAGTGAAAGTAGTTCTCCGAAAAATCAAGGAAAAGAGAAAGACGGTATTCCCACCACAGTAGACGTATAGACTCCAATAACTATAAAGAGGGTACCCGAATCAAAGTACGTTTTAGTCATTTACAATTGAAAAAGTCTAGATTCGTATAAGAAATCAAGATAGAAGTCGGGGTAAGAGGGGGTTGGGGGTAGTGATGTGTGTGGTGTGTGTGTTTGATATGTGTATGATGTGTGTGTGTGTGATGTGTCGTATGTGTGTTTGTGTGTGTGATGTGTAAGGTATGTGTGAGTAGGAGATAAGGGAGGAACTGAAAAGTCTGTATAAACGTCACTTAACCAAACTGGAAAGACTTGACTGGGATCTTAGGTATTGAATGTAACAAAAGACAAATGAAACCAACTTTCCTTAGGACAGTCAGACAGGGGACTCCTCTTTCTCCCAAACACCTCTATTGTCCCGTTTACACAGATCGGGAGGTATATGGGTCCTCGGGTATGTCAAGGACCGGGTAACCTCCATAGACATTCCCAGATGAGTTTTCTAATGACTCGTTTACTACACACAAGGAAGAACCCCTCGGTATCGACGGAGAAGTCGACCGAAGAGATTATTCCGATGTCCTCAGTAAAAGGTACCCACTGTGAGTCGGAACTGTATCCCCTGCTAAAAGGACCTTTAACTTAAAGTCTCAGACTTGTCTACTGATTAAAGTCACTCGAGTAAAGAAGTCGAGAAGACAACTGTCCCAGGAGGGATTTCACTAGGTCCCTCTACCGAAAACGGATCTTTTATAAAAATTCGAGGAGGATCATAATATTTTTTTTTATTAGTTCCGGTCCTAACTGACTGAGAGAGAGAAAGAGAGTTATAACGACATTAACAAAATCGTCTACTCGTCGAACAGTTTTTTTAGATCTGACAATCCGGTCTACTGGGTACACTGATTGGATTTAAGAATGGAGGAGGACGTGGTGAAATAAGAATTCCGTCTCTTTTATAATTCTGGGGGCTACGTTATCAACGTAGGTAGGTTACATTTTTAGAATACTTGACACTACCGGTGTCCTTAACCCTCCATCCCCTGGTTCTCTTTCCTTACCGTCCCCATTGAACCCCGTTAAAGAATTGGGTGTTATGCCTGGACTTTGTTTTACTACCCTAGTGATGTACTGACTTTTTCGGGTGAATCAATATTATAAACAGTAAGAGATACTTTCAGTAACATAAGAAATCTGATCATATATAAGTCAGATATTCTTCTTTTTAGGTTGGAAATTTTGGTGTTCTTTGAAACGGGTCAAGTCAAGTCAAGTCAGCGAGTCAGCAGCACAGGCTGAGAAACGGCTGGGGTACTTAGCGTCGTGCGGTCCCGAGGGACGGGTAGTGGTTGAGGGCCTCAAGTGAGTCTAAGTGCAGGTAGCTCAGTCACTACGGTAGGTCGGTAGAGTAGGAGACAACGGGGGAAGAGGAGGCCGGGGGTTAGGGAGGGTCGTAGTCTCAGAAAAGGTTACTCAGTTGAGAAGTGTACTCCACCGGTTTCATGACCTCTAAGTCGAAATCGTAGTAAGGAAGGTTTCTTTAGGGTCCCAACTGGAGGAAGTCTTACCTGACCAAACTAGAGGAACGTCATGTTCCCTGAGAGTTCTCAGAAGAGGTTGTGGTGTCAAGTTTTCGTAGTTAAGAAGCCGGTCCTATACAATATGACATAAACGTGGTCGTCTCACTATTCTCCGTACCGACTAAAATTAATTTTATGTATACATACTTTATTTATACATACATAAATACGAGGAAATCCAACCGTTTGATTTTGAAGTGACGTTGAGATCAGAAAAATCATAATAGACTTATTACGATACGATTTACTTCGTGATCCTTTGAAAACTTGACGTATAAGGAACTGAATATTCTGTTACAAAGAGTTTTATTAATAAAGATTTTATAACCACTTATACTGAATATACGTTAATTACTCCTTACGTAATATGAAATATCGTATTTCTTTTACAAAAGAGAATACTGAGATCATTTTATAAATAACATATATAACTTTTGAACAAACATTTTATAAAGTCTATTCTACTGACTATACACCCATATATTTTAGATCAAGTTTTAACAAAAGTTTTACGATGACGATTCAGTGAAGTCAGCACAGACTGAGACACGCTGGGGTATCTGTCGTCGGGTGGCCCGAGGTGGCAGGGACCCGAAGAGGTCCGTTCTTGTGACCTCACCCAACGGTAAAGGAAGAGGTTACGTACTTTTACTTTTCACTTTCACTCCAGCGAGTCAGCACAGGTTGAGAAGCGCTGGGGTACCTGACATCGGGTGGTCCGAGGAGGCAGGTACCCTAAGAGGTCCGTTCTCATGACCTCACCCCACCGTAACGGAAGATCTGTGATTTAAATCATTTTGAGATAGTCAATTTTTGATAGACATGGTCAACCCACTACAATTGATCAATATTTAAGACTTTGTCTCTAGTATATAGACTAATTTAGTCTTTAAATAAGGGTCTATGGTGGACTTTCGATTTACGTTAAATATAAGTGAAAATCCATACAGTATATATTATAGGATACTCAACCGAGGATTAGTAATAAACGTATTTTAAAATACTGACGGATCAAGAAATTATACGAGTTTTACCATACAACCTTTCGATTAAAATAATAAGATGTGTAATAACCTTCGTTTTATGTAAACTGATAAAATTTAATTATAAAATATTTTTATCTTTTTAGACGACGTAACCTGAAAGTACCACTTTAGTAACAGAATGTAATATGTATAACTGATTTATGAGTAGTGAAGAGTCTAGTTCAGTGTCACTTTATCTAGTAGAATTTAGTTTCGATTATGTTGGTGATAAACAGAAACGTTTCATTTACATCACGTCTAGTTGTCTTGAATCCTTCACAAAAATTTTTGTATTGAAGTCTTGTTAGTTGTTATGTAATNCAGGAACTCGGTCCCTTTAGGGGACCTCTTCCTTTACCTTTGGTAAGGTCATAAGAAGAACGGACCCTTTAGGTTACCTGTCTCCTCGACCTACCCGATGTCGAGTGCCCCAGTGTTTTTCAACCTGTACTAAATAACTGATTTGTTGTTTTTTCCCATTACTGTTAGACTATAGGACTCAAACCAGAACTTTGTCCTTCTATTTATACATACTTCCCACAACAACCGTGTTGACTATTGTAAATTTATTTCTGACACTTAATCTCCTGTCATGATATAGGTACAATTTATAGGACTAAAACTTGTAACACATTCTCTAACAGGTACATGAAGTCTTTATGTCTTATTTCATAAAGTCTCCTTTCCCAGGTTGTTAAAGTCATAAATCTTTTGTTCGTTTCTTATCGTTATTATTATGTCTCTCCTCCGTAAGAAACAAAATGAGATATTCAAATTTTAGTTTAATTTTACTTTTTATTGGTTTGTGATATAAATTTAACGAAAACGTAGACGTCCGAGTCAGTACGGGTGGTCCGAGGAGACAGGTACCCCAAAAGATTCGTCCTTATGACTTCACCCAATGGTAAAGGATGAGACCCCATATAAGGGCTGAGTCCCTATCTCGGACACAGAGGACGTAACCGTCAGCCTAAGAAATTGTGACACGGTGGTCCCTTCGGGTTCCTGTGGAAAATCGGTTAAGATAACACCGGGATATTCACTCCAGGGACGGGACCCTTCTCTGAACTCTTTCGTTGAGACACTCGGTCTTCGGGTCTCCATGGGGTCACGTAAATCAATAACATCTCCTATTCCTGACCACCCTCGGTCGTGTAGACTCAATCGAAGAAGGAAACTTGATTAAGTACACCACTATGGTTTATTACTTACTGAGTCCAAAATTTGTAGTCCGATTACAGCAAACTGTTCTGTCAACAACAGTGAAGGATTCTTGGTTGAAGAAGAAAGGGAACATAGAGTGAATGACTAAGAATCTGTAAATAAAGACTCTTGATTTTGAACAAGGTTTAACCCTTTCCTCAAACAGTTCCGACATATAACAGTGGAACGAATAAATTGAATATATGTCTCATGTAGTACACTTTACGACCTGACATACTTCGGGTTCGACCTTAGTTCTAACGACCCTCTATGCGTCTACTGTGGTCGGAATGCCGTCTTTCACTTCTTCTTGATTTGTCGGAGAACTACTTTCACTTTCTTCTCTCACTTTTGTGACCGAATTTTGAGTTGTAAGTTTTTTAATTTTAGTACCGTAGGCCAAGGTAATGAGGTACCGTTTATCTACCTCTTTGTTATCTTTGTCACTGTCGGAAGTATAAGAGCCAGAGGGTTTAATAACGTCTACCACTGACATCGGTACTTTAGTTTCCTACGAAGGAGGAACCTTCGTTTCGATACTGGTTGGATCTGTCGTATGATTTTTAGTATCTATAGTGAATCGACTGTTTCCAGACATATCAGTTTAGACACCAAAAAGGTCGTCAGTACATACTTACACTCTCAACCTGACATTTCTTTCGACTCGCGGGTTCTTAACTATGAAAACTTGACACCACAACCTCTTCTGAGAACTCTCAGGGAACCTGACGTTCCTCTCGGTTGGTCAGGTAGGATTTCCTTTAGTCAGGACTTATAAGTAAGTTTCCTGACTACGATGGACTACGTTTCTTGACTGAGGAACCTTTTCTGGGACGACGACCCGTTCTAATTTCCGTCCTTCTCTTCTCAACTGTCTCCTATTCTACCAACCAACCGTAATGGTTCAGCTACCTGTACTCAAACTCGTTCGAGGGTCTCTACCACTATCTGTCCCTTCGGACCGCACGAAGTCAGGTACCCCAACGTTTGTCAGCCTGTGCTGACTCACTGACTTGACTGACTTACTGACTTTTGAGAAAAATTTTGTGGTCTACCTTTGGTCAAAAGACTATCTGGTGTCCAATTACAAAAGAGTGTGTTCATATTAAAGTTAAGTTTAGTGTTTCAACATAGTATGTTAAAATTAATGTTTCCGAAACGAAATTATAACAATCGACACAATTTTCCATGGAAAAATTTTCGTTAATAACGTTTTATAACCGATATAAGACATATTGACGTTCACCTCATATCGGTAATTTTAACACATTTTTTCACTATGAAAATGGTTTTCTTTCTCCGTCTAGTACTAAAAGTATATTTATGTTCTATTTGCACAATTCTAAAATAAATCGTGTTCCCTCGTTCACAATGTTCATCAATTTTCTTTTTAAGTTTGTGTATATAAACATCCCGTAGTCCTTACGATTTTACTATACGTTTTATCGACGTTTCAACGAGTTATAGGTGTACTATTATGAGTTAGTGGAAAGATCCCTGGTTAAACAAAAAGATTCCTATTCTTTTGAACGAAAGGGTATTTTTAAGATGTTGAACGTCTCGACATTTTATCTAGATTGTCACTTTCTACTTCTATTGGGTTTTATACGATCTGTCCTATGGGTCATTAGAAAAAATAAAGTTTCTGAAGGAGTTAAAAAGGACTATCAACGCGATTCCGTGATGATGTAGTACCTTATTAATAAGGAACTCGGTAAGTATCTAGTCGAGAACCGAAACAGACTACGTCTAGAAACAAGTTTTCTCCGTTTTGTTAAAACCTTTATTTTGTGGAATGAGACCTTTAGAAAAGTTGAGTTGTCCGTTTCTGTCAAAAAGATAAAAAAGAAATAAACATAAATATTGTTAAATTTTCTAACATAATGGTGAATTGTGATTTCTTCGATATTTTTACAAGGAAGTGAAAGTAATGACCCATCGACACTCCCGGGACTGGGACCTTGGTCTGAGTACGTAGACACAGATCGACACACTAAAATCAATTTAGTGAAGGGAAGAGTCTTAGAGTCAAAAGGGTAGACATTTCACCCATATTCTGATCCTGATGAAGTATCTTCACAATACTAACACTTTATCAGTTATACGGACATACCCTTATCCAGATTTTAATAATAATAGTTGACTTACATTTTAATTCTCCCAAGACGTACCAGAATGGTGTCAAGGGGAGGTATGAGACGAGGACACCTGTTTCAAGGGTTCAGTTTTAGGGAGGAATAGATTGTCTGGTCCTTACTACGGACGAACCGTGACTCCGGGTCCGAAGTCAAGGAACGATCGAGTATCCTAATAAGGTTGATCGATCACTGTAGGAGGACATCCTTGACCCCTGTTGGGTGGGAAAACTATGATGTTTCGGACGGTGGGTGTCGGACCGACAAGTGAGACAATATCCCTTTTTGACTGAGGAACGATATAGACAAGGAACATGTAATTGGAAACGAAAGGTAACGAAAAAAAGTGATTTCCCTATAACAAATATGTCTTACCGGAGGGAGATCCTTGGGACAAGGAGACGGACTTATAATTTAGTTTCACGAGTTCTGGGACAGGTGGACAGCTACGGTCCTTCCTTCTTTAAATGTGTAGGGAAGGGGTTCCGGACGGTAAGTTCCGTTATAAACGTTCTAATTACCTATAAAATAAAACGAAGGAGTCGAGGGGTGTAGAGATAAGATAATTTCTTGGACCATAGGTCTGGGGTTATTCTACCGATAGAACTCTATAATCAGACGGTGGAAGAATCGACCTAAAGGTGTATTTCAGTATAAGGAACGGAGTTATGGACCAGAGAGTCTTAATGACCGGACAGGACACCGTTCGTCTCGTTCGGACCTGTACAAGGGTTCACGCAAGGGGTGTGCCAGGACTTACCACCTTACACGACACAGGAGGAGGGTTCCGCCACATAGACAAGGATTATTTTACGATAGTTGACATAGACAGGTGACAGGACACAAATCGTAGGAGTATTGGGACCCTGTCTTTTGGGAAGGAGGGGTTTCCGTGCTTCTCTAATGATTTTGTCGTACGCTGTGCTGTTACGAGTTGTTTACTAATATGCTCATAGATCTTTACAGTAGTAGGGACCACGACATGTTACATCTAAAATCGGAATTATTAATCGAGTAATTGCCATTTGTTCAAGTGAAACTTTATTGCCATCCTACTGTGAAGTTATAAAATTAGAAGTGAGGTCGACTGACGACGGTTTACTAAACTTAAAAGACTCGACGTCTTTCTGACTTACAGCACCCGTTAGAAGGCTATAAATTTAAACCCGTCGTTTGAATTTTTACTAATTCAAAAATTAGTATCCCGTTTCTTTTGTACGAACCCCCGAGAATCCCGGACCTTTACAGGACAATGTTCCTGTTTTTGTTTAAAATTTTTTAATCGACAAGAACCACGTTTTTTTTCCTTTTAGTTAGGGGGGTGGGGGTGATAAAATCTCGTGTAAGTCAGAATCTGTCTTTAGTAACAATTTTTGTACGTAGCTATGTATATGTAATTGTATACATTTCATAATTTTTTGAAGATTAACATTTAAGAAAGAGACAGGAAGACTCTACATACATTTGGGAAAATTTGTAGTAGTTCGGAGAACGACAAAAATGTGAGGTTCTCAAAAAGAGTTACTGGGTCTTCGGTCGAGAGACTTTACATTAATATTTCCTTCTAATACGGAGATCTCGGGTCAGAGTCGTCCTCCCTTTCTTGGATTGACGGACCGACGTTCAAAATTTGATAAAGAACAGTATTTCTGTACCTTTCAAATAAAAAGGAAACCTATTTCCGTTAATCGATTTGAATCCACCGGTGGAGTTAATAGTTCACTTAAATCCTACTTGATGTACACTGTTTACCACGACCGGTCGGGTTATTGAGCTCCCGCTTAATAGTAGATAGAACTCTAGTACATGTATTACCCAGAATCGACGGGTCAACATACTTTCCCAATCTAAAAGAAAGCAAAGAAGTGTCACAGGTAACAACAATCGTCTGACGGACACTATACACCAAGTTACGAATAAGTTATTATACTGACAAAAGAAAACGAAAACGAAAACACGACTCCAAAAGATCCTACTGTTTTCTAACACAAAGATCACAAAGAGGGTGTCACGAAGGAGGGACATGTTAAAAGTTATTGCGGTCGTTCGTCCTAAAAGGTTTCATTTCGTTTACGGAGGGGTAACACCAGACATAGTTAGTTCACCAGACATAGTGAACTAACAGATGAAAAGTATCGTGACCAACATTTTACTATATAGGGTGACTCTAGACATGTGAACACGGAAACTGTAATAGATGAACATAAAACAAAACCCAGAAACTCGACAAGGAATTCCGACTACAGTGACATCTACCCGATCAGCTCCTCTTCTGTGTCGAACGTTCGTACGACAGGAAGACTGGACATTCACTAAGAGTGTGTAAGTCAGAATCTGTCTTTAGTAACAATTTTTGTACTTAGCTATGTATATGTAATCATATACATTTTATCCGTCGGTTACCCTTAAACGTCCCTCGAATTTGGGTCAAGAGATACTGATGAATCTCCCCACCCTACCCCATCCTCCACCCTCCCTCCAAGGCCTCCCACCCCTGTATATGTATGGACACTGTCTAAATACAACTACATACCGTCTTTGGTTGTGTTATAACATTTCGTTAATAGGAGGTTAATTTTTATTTATTTAATTTTTTGGGTACGTCTTGTAGAGGAGTAACTGGGAGATGAGAGAAGATTGTTCGGTCCCTTAGGGAAACGGTTAGTGAGGGAGACCTGCACCCCCACCGCATCCTCAACCCCTCCCTCCAAAGGAGGAGGGAGGGAGAGAAGTACTTAAATAGAGAGAAGGGCCTACGGCTGTAAATTGGAAGTATAAAAGTTCTAGGAGGGGACAGACCTACCAAAGTACAAGACTTTCTTTACTTCAGAAAAGAAACTTTATACAGTTGTAGATAGTGTCTCAAATTTTGATTCACTAGTTCGTTGACGTACAGGACTGAAAAAGTCAGTCAAGAGTCAACTTCGTTAGACGGAAGGTGTCGTCCCTGTCGGTGTCGAAACATCGTACCGGGTGTAGATAGGGGTGGAGAGAAAGAAGTCAATTTTTGTGATCCGAATGAAGAAAGGGGTAAGGGTGGGGGGTCACTAAGAAAAATAATAATTTGTAGTGTAAGTATCTATAACAAAAGAATAAAAGAGGTAAGTAAGGGGTTTTATTTACAAACGAGAACTCCGGTCTTTTTTCAGAATCTATTAGTATAAACGATCAGGTATTATGGTAGTTTATCTTCTATGTCGTATCTTATATTTTGACAAATCATTTTTAAATTTTTACATATATAACAAAGGTCTTCCCCGGGAGGAAGGTCCCGGACTCTCACCCGAGAACAAACTATGAACCTTTACTTGAAGTGTTCTCTGTGTGTATAACTGTTTCGTTTTCTGAAGTACCCTTTCCCCAAGGACCCACCTCTTTTCGTCCCATTCCCTTGGGTCCTCTTGACGAGACAGTACACCGAGTGTCAAAACCCGAAATACCCTCACACCCCAATCAAAGCCACGACAGAGACCGTAAGTAAACGAACGTGGGTATAAGACAGACTAAGTCACAGGAAAGACCACCGTACACGTAGTGAGTCGTTTCTGACTAAGGTCACGTTTACAAAGACCCTGGAACCGTCCTGTATAATGTCCGACCACAGAGGAGGAAGGAAAACCGGGGAGGACTTAAGAAGACCGACCACCATCGAATAATCAAGACACAAGGAATAGTCCTGAAGGACAACACTCTATTGAATACGTTCACCAATAATAGAACGGACCGGTACCATCCGTCAAATCCAGTTATCAAGGGGTTGTGATGGTGAAACTTTTCATTCGTAATAAACTTTCTACTTAGGATAAAAGACTTTCTCATTCACTATTTAAACATCTTTTATGACGTAAACGAAAATGGGTGTATAGTCAATCTGTTTTTAGATATTATCTATATAAAGTTTGGTCAGGAGTATATTGAAGAGGTGGAGAAGTAGGACAGACAGCGGACCCAACACCTGTAACCTTCCGTCCTTTCTAAGGAGTAAGGTAAGACAAATGATGTATGGGTCTGTTACGTCCTGACACCAAAGTTGAGTCGACCAGACGACATCTCACTTAGTGACCGTAAAATTTATAAGAAGACCGACACCCTTCTACACGACCTATCTTGTCTGTCACTCTTCCCAACCGGGACTTCCGATCGAAACGGACAAAAGAAAAAGGGGAAACGTCTGATTTTAGACAACGAACGGTAAAGTAGTCAGCTCTTACTTATTGTGTTTTTCCTTGTTTTGACCCAGTAAACATCTCTACAACTACCTGGGTCTCTGACAGTATGTCTCGCTTTATTCAGTCTTTCTCTTTTTGGTCATAGTTTATAATTACGGATATCCACCTTAGATCTTTTTTCCATGTCTGCTTGGATAAAGGTCCCGTCCTTATCTCTGTGTCTGCATCTCTTGTTTGCACCTGTGTCTCCCCTGTCCCCTACTCAATTCTCTTACTTTAACTGTATTCTCTCAAGGTCTTCTTGTAGATAAAGACGAAATAACTGATACGGTTTCGGAAACTGACACACCTAGTGTTCTTTGACACCTTTTAAGACTTTCTCTACCCTTATGGTTTGGTGGATTGGACGGAGAACTCTTTAGACATACGTCCAGTCCTTCGTTGTCCATCTTGACCTGTACCTTGTTGTCTACCCAAGTCCTTTTCCTCATGCAGTTCCGACATATAACAGTGGGACGAATAAATTGAAGATACGTCTCATGTAGTACTCTTTGCGACCTGACCTTCTTTGTGTTCGACCTTAGTTCTAACGGTCCTCTTTATAGTTATTGGAGTTTATAATACGTCTACTATGGTGGGAATACCACCTTTCACTTCTCCTCGATTTTTCGGAGAACTACTTTCACTTTCACCTCTCACTTTTTCGACCGAATTTCGAGTTGTAAGTCTTTTGCTTCTAGTACCGTAGACCAGGGTAGTGAAGTACCCTTTATCTGCCCCTTTGTCACCTTTGTCGCAGTCTGAAGTAAAAAAACCCGAGGTTTTAGTGACGTCTACCACTGACGTCGGTACTTTAATTTTCTACGAATGAGGAACCTTCTTTTCAATACTGGTTGGATCTATCATATAAGTTTTCGTCTCTGTAATAAAACGGCCGATTCCAGGTAGATCAGTTCCGATACCAAAAAGGACACCAGTACATACCTACACTCTCAACCTGACACTTCTTCCGATTCGTGGCTTCTTAACTACGCAAACTTGACACCACAACCTCTTCTGAGAACTCTCAGGGAACCTGACGTTCCACTGGGTTGGTCAGGTAAGACTTCCTCTAGTTGGGACCCTAAAGAAACCTCCCTTACTACGATTTCGACTTTGAGGTCATGAAACCGGTGGAGTACCCTTCTCAACTGAGTAACCTTTTCTGAGACTACGACCTTCCCTAACCCCCGTCCTCCTCTTCCCCTGCTGGGTCCTACTTTACCGAACTACCGTAGTGACTGAGCTACCTACACTCAGACTCACTTGAGACCCTCTACCACTATTTGTCCTTCAGGACCGCACGACGTTAAGTACCCCAGTGTTTGTCAACCTGTACTGACTCACTGACTTGACTTGACTTGACTCGACTATGTGACGATACACATTTTATCGATCACCCTTGGACAACGTATCGTGTCCCTCGAGTTGAGTTACGAGACACCACTGGATCTCCCCGACCAAACTTCCACCCATCCTCCCTCCAGGTTCTCCCTCCCATATTATATATAATATATATATATTATATATATACATATTGACCAAATGAAACAACATGTCTCCTTTTATTGTGTTGTAACATTTTGTGGATATGACGTTATTTTTAAATTTAATTTTTTTTTATCTACTTACAACGGGTGGTAGTTTTGTAGTCGGTGACGTCAAGGGGAGACAGTCACGGGGGACTCCCTTTAAGTCCAATCTCTCGATTCTACGTACAGTTTCCTCATCAAAGTTACTCAGGTCTGAGAACGTAGTACGTATATATCTTTTCGTGATTTTACCAGTTGAACTCGAAAGACAAAAAAGACTAATCGAAATTAGAAAATTGCAAACTAACGTAATAAAGCCACTACACGATTCAGTGAAGTCAGACAGACTGAGAAACGATGGGATACCTTATATCGGGTGGTCCCCAAGGAGATAGACACCCTAATAGGTCCGTTCTTATAATCTCACCTAACGGTAAAAGAGGAGATCAACCCTCTAGAAGGGTTGATCCCTATCTTGTGCAGAGTACAGAGGACATATACGTCCGTACAAGAAATGGTACACGCGGGTTTTAGGGGTATACAGGACCGAGGGGGGAAAGGAACCCCCTCGTCAAGGAGTCTTAATAAACTGTCCGACTAAGGGTCCAGTACAGGAGTCATTCCAGGACCTATTTTGTATTAAGTGTTGAAAATCCAACACACAAAAGGGAGTTAGTTATGAAGATTTTGATACTCACGTTAGAAAAAAAGAAACTAAAGATGCAGTTAATCTTTTTATCACATAAAAGTTTTTTCACGATTTCTTTTAAGTCACTAGTCTCGTGATCCAATTACAAAAATGTGTGGTTACCCGGAAGAACGGAGACCAAGGTCACTGAAGGTACCTTTGAATGCAACACAAGAAATGTAAACCTAGTGTTGACGCGAATGGTACTAGTGGGTCCCATATGTATGATTCCGACAACATATTTGGTGACAACGTGAAAGACATAAATTTAACGTTTCGGGAAAGAGGTGGTTTCCACGAATTCTACCCGTCCACCCGTGTCCTTGTCATCTTCGACACGAAACCAGAGAGATGTGAAAACCAGAGGGACGGGACATTCATCCACGACTGGTACTGAAGGGGGGGTGGTAAGATGGTGAAGGGTAGTGAAAGGAAGGAAAGGAGGTAGGGTTAGAGAGGGATAAAAAGAAAGTTATAAAGAATAGGAGGAAAGGATTAAAGAAAGAGAGAGAGAGACAGAGAGAGGAAAATAAACGTTTCATGATTCGTGGAGCTAGTTGGATCTATCGTATAAGTTTTCGTCTCTGCAATGAAACGACTGATTCCAGGCGGATCAGTTCCGATACCAAAAAGGTCACCAGTACATACCTACACTCTCAACCTGACACTCCTTCCGACTCACGGTCTCTTAACTACAAAAACTTGACACCACAACCTCTTCTGAGAACTCTCAGGGAACCTGACGTTCCTCTAGGTTGGTCAGGTAGGACTTCCTCTAGTCGGGACCCTTCCTTACTACGATTTCGACTTTGAGGTCATGAAACCGGTGGAGTACCCTTCTCAACTGAGTAACCTTTTCTGAGACTACGACCCTCTCTAACCCCCGTCCTCCTCTTCCCCTGTTGTCTCCTACTCTACCGACCTACCGTAGTGACTGACCTACCTACACTCAGACTCACTTGAGGCCCTCAACCACTACCTGTCCCTCAGGACGGTACGACGCTAAGTACCCCAACGTTTCTCAACCTGTACTGACTGACTGACTTGACTTGACTTGTCTTCGTGAAGTAACTGATGTTCCTTCTTCCATCGTAAGGAAATAGTAAGTCATTAGAAGTGAGGTAAGTTTTACGAAAACTTATATGTGTGGAGTATCGTGACTATTTTGTTACTAAGATGAGGTAGAGACCAGAGGTAAGATAAATTATGTAATTGATTAAAGAAAGATTTTACATAAATAAAAATTAAACTCCTGTCATCGATTAAAGTAGATTATGTTATACACCCAAAAGTACTCACTCTAGGTCGTCTCTGTCATCGTCCGAGGTACTACCAGAAATTTTGACTCGTAGTAAACAAAAGACAAGTCAAGTCAAGTCAAGTCAGCGAGTCAACACAGACTGAGAAACGCTGGGGTACTTAGTGTCGTACGGTTCGGAGGGACAGGTAGTGGTTGAGGGCCTCAAGTGAGTCTGAGTGCAGGTCTCTCAGTCACTACGGTAGGTCGGTAGGGTAGGAGTCAACAGGGGAAGAGGATGACGGGGGTTAGGGAGGGTCGTAGTCTCAGAAAAGGTTACTCAGTTGAGAAGGGTACTCCACCGGTTTCATGACCTCAAAGTCGAAATCGTAGTAAGGGAGGTTTCTTTAGGGTCCCAACTAGAAGTCTTACCTGACCAACCTTGAGGAACGTCAGGTTCCCTGAGAGTTCTCAGAAGAGGTTGTGGTGTCAAGTTTTCGTAGTTAAGAAGCCGTGAGTCGGAAGAAGTGTCAGGTTGAGAGTGTAGGTATGTACTGGTGTCCTTTTTGGTATCGGAACTGATCTACCTGGAGTCAACCGTCTCATTACAGGGACGAAAACTTATACGACAGATCCAACCAGTACTGAAAAGAAGGTTCCTCATTCACAGAAAATTAAAGTACCGACGTCAGTGGTAGACGTCACTAAAACCTCGGGGTTTTTTATTTCAGACTGTGACAAAGGTGACAAAGGGGTAGATAAAGGGTACTTCACTACCCTGGTCTACGGTACTAGAAGCAAAAGACTTACAACTCGAAATTCGTTCGAAAAAGTGAGAGGAGAAAGTGCAAGTAGTTCTCCGAAAAATCAAGGAGAAGTGAAAGACGGTATTCCCACCACAGTACACGTATAGACTCCAATAACTATAAAGAGGACCGTTAGAACTAAGGTCGAACACAAAGAAGGTCAGGTCGTAAAGAGTACTACATGAGACGTATCTTCAATTTATTCGTCCCACTGTTATATGTCGGAATTGCATGAGGAAAAGGATTAACCTTGGTCAGACAACAAGGTACAGGTCAAGATTGACAACGAAGGACTGGACGTATGTCTAAAGAGTTCTCCGTCTAGTCCACCAGACCATAAGGGTAGAGAAAGTCTTAAAAGGTGTCCACAACGTTCTCTCGTAGTCTCCCGGCTGTCTGACTTTAGTATGAGTGTCTTTTAATCAGTTAGATTAGTGTGATCCTGGTGTCGGAACAGATTGAGTTACTTTGGTTCGGTACGGACGCCCCGTTGGGTTCTGCCCCCAGCTTCCCAGTACCATCTCTCCAGGTTGTCTTACACCAGGTGACCTCTTCCCTTATCGTTCGGTGAAGTCATAAGAACGGAACTCTTGGGGTACTTGTCGTACTTTTCCGTTTTACTATCCTATGGTTTTCTCCTTGAGGGGTCCAGTAATCCACGGGTTATACGATGACCTCTAGTCACCACTTCATTGAGGTCTTTCTTACTTCCCTACCTCGGTTTTGTTTTTGTTATGGGTCGACACCTACACTGACCACTATCTTCGTTCCAGGCTACGACATTTNCTACAAGATTCTCGGTCACTGGGTTGAACACACACATATGGTCAACAGGAAGGGAAGTCAAATCCGAGATGGAGACTTATGACGATTCGTCGTATTGATCTTACGTAGGGATTACATCTAAGTACCTACAGGTCGTGTTGTGTATGTGTGTGTGTGTGTGTGTGTGTGTGTGTGTCGTGAAAGATGTTTAAGACAACGATTAATAAAAACTCACGATCAAGACTTTTAGTTTGACTATAAAGGTATAAAAAATTTTTTAACCGGAGTAATAATGAATGGTCTCTTCTCTGGGTAATCCTAGATAACTAATGTTCATAATACGTCTTTATATATTTCTTTTATTAATTTAGATGAGTAAATTGGTTTCGTAGAAGTACTCCTTGTCATTTTATTTATTAATATGTCTATATAATGAATTTTATATCCGTTCTTTGTGTTAATGAAGTCTTTTATCAATTGTAGAATGTCAACTCCATGTCTCATAAACTTTTGTACATGTACGTAAGTCTCAAAATATCCCTGGAAATTCTACGGTAGTCTTAACTGTTTCTAACAATACTATGTCGACTGAAAATTACGTCAAATGAAAAAAAAGAATGTTTTCTTCAAAAAAAGAATTTTGTTTTGACATATTTTAAGAGTGACTTATCTAACTGGTCCCATTTATTTAGTTTGAGTTTAAATCAAGATGAACGACTTTTGTCTGCACTAATCCAACTTCTATTTTATTAAAAGAAGTTAATGTATAGAAAGGGATTTTGTTACTATAAAAAGATCTCAGTGTTAGTTACTATTTAAAATGTATTACGAATCTTTGTATTACTAAAAAAAGAGAACTTATCACACACTATTATAACATCGGGAGTATTAATTGGTCGTGTACTTTTTAGTTCCGATAATTAGTTGAGTGGTTGGAGTCATGTTACTATAAACGATAATGTCCTCTGTACCGTTTACTTTTGTTAATTTACTACACTTGTACAATTCACTTAAACTCCGGTCCGTCACAAACATTTTAGAGTTTGAAAATAGATACTGAGAATTTTATCGACAAGTCCTCAGACCCTTAGACTTTCAGTCAGGTAACTAGACTCTCCTTCTTTAGTCAGTCCACTTATTGTTGATGGATATGACGTTCCAAAAGCATTGTAGAAGTAAAAAACGTACTTACGTAAAAAGATAATAAAAGAAGTCAGAGGTAGAGACTGTTTCCAGACTCTTGATGTAAATTGCAAAAAGTAAAGGTTCCTACTGAAGTGAATTAAGGGTGACTTCAGCTAGAAAAGAATGTACCTGAGAGAGAATCCCTCCACTATGACTACCTCCACCCGTCGAAGAGTCTGTCGGAGGCTACTAAGACGGAGGACCAGATGTGCGGGACACATTATGGAAGGGGAAGTGACACCCGACCTGTTTCTGTTTTACCGTTTTCACTACTCTACCGTGAAGACTCAAATTAATTCGGTTCGGATATTCGTGTAAGGGACTAGTGACGTCCCACTTCACTGGATTTGAAGGACTCCGTATCCAACAATGATTAAGGACTCCGAGACCCTCAAGACGTCACGTGTAAATCCACAAGATTCAAGGGGAGAGACGGTCAGATCGTAACCGAGGAAACTCAAACAAAAGATCGAACACAGTGACAAAAGAAAAGGTAAAATGATATCGAAGTTTTCACGCACAGAAAGAATTTTAAGTGAATGGTCGGAAAACCTTTCTAAACCACTTCTTAATCTCCATTTGTAATGTAAGGTGACTTGAGTTGAACTTCGGGAATTATAAAGGAAAAGAGGAAAGAAGATGGACTATATATCTAGTTCCTTGAGTCTGAATGAGAATTATCTTTGTGTTCTAGGTTTTATGTCCGTAAGAAATGACCCTAAGATAGTCCTTTCGATTTACAGTTTCATTATATAAAGATATAAAGAGTATCTTAAAATAGTGTAAAGAATACAGATTCAATAGACGATTTAAGACGTAAGTATTATACTATGAAGACTGGAATAGGTATACAAAAATCTCGGAGTGTAATAAGAAATAAGTTAAGTCAAGAAAATTCTACTATATCAGAGAACTTAAACGTTAAGTCTATTTTACACTTGAAATGAAGATGAAGTCTTTTGAAAGTGAAGAAGATATGGTAAAGTTAGATTTCTTCTTTAAGATATTGGTAGTCAAATAATTTATTAATTAACTGATTTATCTTATCAGAAACCAATAGAATAAATTGAGACAATTCCGAGTTTTAGAGATTTTTTACATGTATAACTATAAGTAACTTTTACGAACATATTCAAAACCAAACCATAATTAAGATCATAGAACATTTATATTGGGTTTATATACTCCCCGTCCTTTTCAGATTTATGACACTAAAATCAGGAGACACCCATACTTTCACTGTGACTCTGTATCGTCCCTCTTCTCGTAGGTGGACATATAGGATGTTTATACACTGATGGAAGGTAAGATATCTTATATAATATAGTGAATTTCAACACCTCATTTATTCACGTATAATAGAGAGTCAATAGTATATTCGTCATTAGTACCATATGCAGAAGTGCAATCCTATTTTTTATTAAGAGATCCGTTTGACATTTTAAAATCCCTTCAGATACAAGTAAAGGGACTTAAAGAGACTGTTATAGAGAAAAACAATCAAGGAAAAAAGAATGGACCAAAAGGGGAGAGTGACCCTTAAATGTATTCTACTACACCGTATAATGAGACCCGATGTATGACCGACCAGTCGTGGTGACCTGTGTATTCCTGTGTACTGACGAAACGTCGAGAGGAACGGTCATCTGTGTCCCTAGGTACCCTACGACGATATATTGAGGGGACACGTAAATTAATTTTATTTTTACTTCGTAGGAAACATGAAGTTTCTCTTACTTTGGGGTCGTTACCAAGGTTGTACGCTCTACAATAGGGACACCCTTGTTATAGTTTAAGGATATGTCTGGATATTTCCCGGAGGAAGAAGGGATTCTCACAGAGTGGTGTCGGGTCGAGTCCGGATAAAAGTCTTGACTAAAAAGACCGACAGAGACTTGTGAAACTGTGAAAGTCTGAGAGAGAGTAGGGACCAAAAATCTTTGGGAAGAAGGACCGAGGGGAGAAGGAAACTGAGAACAAGTCAGAGGTCCTTCCGTATTTAGTTTATTTTCGTTCTATTTTAATATTATGATGAAAATTGTAAATACAAAAAATTTACACAACAAGTAAAATTACAGAGGGGGGGTAGAATAAAGAAAGACCTAACTTCTAGACTCATAAGTAAAAGTATTCTTTTGTATGTTCTCTATATAATCGGACTAAAAAGGACACAAATAATTGACAAATATGGATGAATTAAGGTTTACTCTAAATTCTACTGAAATGTTATTTTCATGTTTATATTAACTTGATTATTTTTACAACTTTATTATCTTTAGGTAATTATTTTTTCTCTTCTATTCATATTAACCATACGGATCTTTCTTCTCTTTATCTCAATATAATTTACAAGTTCATTTCGGTGTTTTCCATCTTTTTCTAATATTCTGTTTTTGTCCTCGTTTCCAACTCTCGTTTTTTATCTTTTATCATTGTTTGTACTATCTATAATTGGGTTGATATAGTTATCAGTAAAAGTTGTATTCACCAGATTTATGTGATGAACTTTCCGTGTCTGACAGTCTCACCTAGTTTTTGGTTATAGGTCGAGATATTATAGATGTTTTTAGGGTGAAATTTATATTTCCATGTACATTTAATTTTTGTTTCCCTATTTCTGTACGTATGGTGTAATTATGATTAGTTTTCTTTCACTCTCATCGATATAATTAACGTCTCTCACCGAAGTCTTGTTTCTTTTAATAGTTCCTATGTCTTTCAGTAATGTGTCATTATTTCACACAGTCATATACACATACACTTCGTTTTAGGCTATCTTGATGTTCCTCTTTATCTATTTAGGTGATAGTGTATACCTTTGAAATTGTGAATAGATTAACGTTCCTCAAGTTTGACCAGTTAGGATTTCCTTATGTGGTACTCAAAAGAACCTTCTGAACAATACCTTTGACTTTGAGGTTATGAAACCGGTGGACTACGTTTCTCAGCTGAGTAACCTTTTCTAGGACCACGACCTTTTCTTCTTCTCTCACGTCTCCTACTCTACCGGTCTATCATAGTGGTTGAGTTACCTGTACTAAACCTCGTTTGAGACCCTTTGTCACCTCTTGTCTCCTCGTACCGTACGATGTCAAGTACCCCAACGTTTTCCAGTCTGTGCTGAATGACTGACTTGTTGTTGTTTTAATATTTGTGTTTAAGTCGTCCGTCTTTTAGTTATTTCTGTATCAACTTGATTGTTGTGGTAGTTCGTTGATCTATTTTACCCGAAGATATCTCAAAAAGTAAGTTACCGTCGTCTTATATGTAAGAAGAGTTTGATCATCCGTTGTAAGTGGTTCTATCTGTTGTAAGACCCGGTATTCTGTACAAAATCGTATAGAATTTTTCATCTTAAGTATGTTACAGACGAGAGTCTGGTGTTTCCTTAATTTGATTTTTAGTTATTGTCTTTATCTCGGTCTTTTCAGAGTTTAACACCTTTCATTTGTTGTATGAAGATTTATTGTGTACGATTTGTCCTTTAGAGTTCTCTTTAATTTTCGATAAGACTTGTTTTACCTTTGTGACTTTAGACACATTACATCGTTTTCGTCACGAAGTTACCTTTAAATATCGTAACTTACATGTATATATTAAATATCGTACTTATATGTATGACACTTTTTTCTTTCTAGATTTTAGTTATTGAATTCAAAGGTGGAATCCTTTCGTCTTTTTCTTCTTATTGAATTTAGATTTCAGTCTTCCTCTTTTTTTATCACTTTTAATTTCATATTTAGTCACTTTTACTTTTAACCTTTAGTTATCCTTTTTTTGTCGTTTTGTCTTTTGACCGAGAAACTTTTTAATTTATGTTAGACATTCGTCAATCGTTCTGATTGACTTAGTGTTCGACCTCAGTTCTAACGGTCCTCTTTATGTTGGAGTCTATACGTCTACTATGGTGGGATTACTGTCTTTCACTTCTCTTTGATTTGTCGGAGAACTACTTTCACTCTGTCGTCTCACTTTTTCGACCGAATTTTGAGTTGTAAGTTTTTTGATTCTAGTACCGTAGACCAGGGTAGTGAAGTACCGTTTATCTACCCTTCGTTACCTTTGTCACTGTCTGAAATAGAACCCCTCGAAGTTTTAGTGACGTCTACCACTGACGTCGGTACTTTAATTTTCTACGAAGGAGGAACCTTCTTCTCGATACTGGTTGGATCTATCGTATAATTTTTCGTCTCTTTATCGAAACGGTTGTTTCTAGACATACCAAAAAGGTCATCAGTACATGTTACACTTTTAATCTGGTATTTCTTCTTACTCACGACTTCTTAAATGTGAAAACTTGACACTACGACCTCTTCTGAACTCTCAGGGAACATGACGTCTCTCTAGTTTGTTCAGTTGGGATTTCCTTTAGCCGGGACTTATAAGTAACCTACCTGACCACGACTTCGACTTCGAGGTTATGAAACCGGTGGACTACGTTTCTCAGTTGAGTAACCTTTTATGGACTATGACCCTTTCTAACGCCAGTCTTTCTCTTTCCCTTCGCCTCCGACTCTAACGACCTACCGTAGTGGTTGAGTTATCTATACTCAGACTCGTTTGAGGTCTTCTATTACTTCCTGTCCCTTCGGACCGTACGTGTCAGGTATTTCAGCATTTCACAACCTGTATTGTCGTTGAGTTATCCTGAAGGGATCACCGAGTCTACCATCACAGACGGATGTTACGCCCTCTGGACCTAAGTTAGGGACCCAGTCCTTCTATGGGACCTCTTCCTTTACCGTTGGGTGAGGTCATGACAACGAACCTTTTAGGGTACCTGCCTCCTCGGACCATCCGATGTCAGGTGTCCCAGTGTTTCTCATCCTGTGCCGACTCTCTGAAGTAAATCGTTGACTTGTTGTTTTGATTTTTTTTCATTATGTGTCAAGATTTTTCTTCTACAATTACTAATACAATTATTTAAGTCTCAGAGGTGATAATTGAGATAGTTTTATGATATTTAAAATTCTTAATATGTAAAAGTAAGGTCAAATAAAGTTAAATTATTTACTACTAAATAATAACCTCCCTTTTCTCTCTCGTGGTAAAATACTATTTGAATCTAATCCAATATTTATCATATAAATTCTTATTTTACGACTCTCAAAAAAGATTACATTTTTCTAATGATACACTGTGATAGAGAGAAACTATTTTTCAATATTTATAGAATTATAAAACCTTGTGAAGTTCAAAACCACGAGTTAGTCACGGTATCTTAACACAAGTATATAGAGTATTAACAGATTGAAGGATATTTATTCGGACGACAAAGAAGTAAATACGACAGACATCTACTTAAAACACCAACATTTGTAAAATACCTCATTTTTACTAAAATCTTTCGTAACATAAAATGTCGTACTATTAAATAGTACATATTTTTGACCTAAATCGATATTGATTTATGAATTGGTCTTTCTTTAATCAGGGAACACTACAAAAGGAATTTTATATACAGTGACTAAAGGATCAAACCTATCAAGAATTTACTTACTAAATACCAAGGAACAAACAACACAATTTTACAAAATGACAAAACGAAAAGAAACTTACTGTCAGTCGAAATAAATAGTCAGAGTGTGTGTGTTTGTATAGTCGAACACAAAAGAAAAAACGAAAAACGTAGAGAGAGAAATGGAAAGTAAAAGGATTTGAAACGAAATGAAGAAACGTTTTTGTATGTTAACAACTACAACTATGATAGGAAAAGAAGGGTAGAACTAAATCGAAGACTTGTAACCCTTGAAACATACGACACTTATAGACAATCTAAGGAAAGTTTCTAATTTTACTCTACACAAAAAATTACAAGTGTCACTATAAGAAAAAATCAAATAAAATATAATCTGATATCGACTAAATGTTCCAAAACAATCAAAGTTCACATGTCGTTTTACTAAGTCAATATGTATATGGACAGATAATAAAAAGTTTAAGAATAAGGTGTATCTAATAATGTCTTATGGCTCGTCTTAAGGGACACAATATGTTATCTTGGAACAACCAATAGATAAAATTGATATCCTCAAGCATATTCAGTTATATAGGGTTAAATAGGAACAAAATCATTCATTGAGAAACTGGAAAGTGAAAAATTCTAATCTTTAAATTAGTTTATCAATAGAAATAGAAGATCTAAGGTTTATTTAGAATACTAAGAAACTTGTCACCCGTATTTTAACATATCTGAGGACCCGAAATAGATAGAGTAAGCTCTAAGAGTAAGTCTTTCGACCTGGACTCCGACCCCTTAGAAGTGAATTCAACTGTTAATGTCATTTCGTCTGGGGGGTCTTCCTTCTGAGACCCCTGTGTACTTCAAAACGGTAGAGAATGTCTTACCCGAACGGGTAAGGACAATCTACTGTCCACCTTCGTCTGCGATATAAGAAAGTCCTACTCAACTTTAAACCCGTTTTTTTTGAGGAGACTGGTGACGTTTGAACGAGGGAGGTAGAGGGAAGAACTAACTGCGGGACCTGAACTCCGAGTTCAGTGTCGGACACCACGGGGGTCTCCACGACCGACCAGGATTCGGGATTCGGAACAGAGTCGTTGGACTGACCCGACCGGTTTAGAAGGGAATTCTGGTGGTGAACCGAAACAATCGAGGACAGGTATGTCGAAGATTCCCTTGAAACCGAACCTGAAGGTCAACTAAATAATTGCTTTGTAAATGATTCAAGTCGGTCAAACCCTGCAAGTTCATATAATAAATATTTAAGAACCAAATATTAAAAGATTAAAAGATTTTGAATGTACTTTTCAGACCGGTCCGGAACAGTGGAGACGTATCTCGACAGTAAGATGAACTTAGTACGTTCTCTAGACAGATTATTGGTAGACCGACTAATGACAGTCATGAGTGGGGAGTCGTCGACAATTCATCCTCTAAGTGAACATGTGTACAGTAAGGTTTCGAGTGAAACATTCTCTTCTCCGTAATCCTTACCCTCCACAAGTCAATTCGACTACTTTCTACCTGGGGTAATGTGACGGTAGACACAGTGTCCCGAATTACGTTAAGAAGGCACGAGTAGACAACTAAATGTCTGTAATTATAATAAACTGTTGACGGATCACAGTCTTTATTTAATAACCGAGTAAAAAATTGAATTCACGATAACTAAGTTTGTATGTTTGTATAAACATATAGAGAATATACAATTTTTTACACTGGTGAAATTGACTTGTAGACGAACCTTTTGTGACCTGTTGTATCTTAGTTACCGATATTTTTATTGAGTATTGAAATTATTTGAGATAGTAACTTAGGTACAACTTAGAATAAGATGTACCATCCAGGATCCCGGGACGTCTACGTGTCTCCTCTACACTCGACGGTTTCATACGTCATTCTCAGTTGTCATTCGGTTCAACAGTGTCCGTGGGTTGAACTATTAGTGAGTACACTAATAGATTTATAAACGTCGATTATAGTGTGACAATCTTTAATGAGTGACTTGTCGTCAGTGAAACGAAGATCTTCTTGTCGAAGGTCGTCTCTTTAAAAATTTTCGAGTATACACTTTTTATCTACTCTTTTGATCTATATGTTCTCTTTTAATCTATCTTATACAATTTGAAACTATCTCTGGGTCTATTGTGTTTGCATTGAAACGAAAAAGGTTTAAGGAATTGGTAGTGAAGTTCATAGTTTCATAGTAGACGATTCAACTGGGTTGAGAATCCACACATAGAACCACCAATAGTCAAAGGGTAGAGACAATATCCTAAAATACATTTAACACGAAGTCAAGTCAAGTAAAGTCAGTGAGTCAGCACAGGCTGAGAAACGCTGGGGTACTCAGTGTCGTGCGGTCCGGAGGGACAGGTAGTGGTTGAGGGCCTCAAGTAAGTCTGAGTGTAGGTAGCTCAATCACTACGGTAGGTCGATAGGTTAAGTTAGTAATTCTGGGAAAAGTCAGTGAAGAATCTAGAGTACAAATAAATAAAGTAAACGCGTAACGATGGTAACGTTTCATTTATCAGTAACAACAACAATAAATCAACGATGCAACACAGGTTTAAAAAACGTTGGGGTACCTAACATCGGAGGGTCCGAGGAGATAGGTACCCTAAAAGGTCCGGTCTTTTGACAGGAATGAAATAGAGATTGGTATAACTTTGTTCTCTATCTACCTGACGACCCCGTTTATCGACCTCAACAAGAGACACCTGACTTTAAGGTTCTGTTTTTATCGTCCTGTTAGCTCCCTCTTCCGACTCTGGAAGGGTCTGTCTTATATATTCGCTAGTGTATAAAGAGTAAGGGTTTCAGTTCTCTACAGGAACTGATATGTACTCGTTCTTCGGAGGAACCTTCAGTTTTCCCCTCACTACAAGTCACTACAATTTATGGGTATCCGGAGACAATCTTAGGTAGAACCGACTCTCTACGTATTCGTGTACCCTCCTGAGACTCTATTTAGTTTATGTCTGAGACTTGGCCCCTTTAGTACTAACCGGTTTCCTTTGGACCCTCTTTACGGGGTATCTTCACTGACTTTGATGGTGCTCCCGAGTCGAGAGAGAGAGACACACAGACGGACACACAGACAGGTGTACACGATATGAGAAAGGAGGATTATTTGTGAAATGAATAAAGTGATGAAAAACAGAAACACCCTTAAGAAAAAAGACGTTTCAACTTCCCGGTCCCGGAACAGTTGTGTGACCAGATCACCGATCCTAAACTATGGAAGTCGTAGTACTGGGTTGGACTCAGAGGCCGGTCCTTGGTTTTAGGACGAAGTTCGGTGACATCCGGTTCCGGCGGACTCTAACGACGATTGACCTAAGGAGTACAGTCAACTTGAGAGAGAGAGAGAATAAAAGAAGTCTGACTTCGGTCTAAGAAAAGTACTGTGTTTAGATTATTAAAATAGGAGGATGTATATGTGTGTGTGTAATAAGTTAGGGTAATAACAAAGAGCAACTAGAGTCCTATTTATGGTTGTAGAAAAGTGTCAGAG
Source organism: Capra ibex (assembly GCA_006410555.1). NCBI lineage: Eukaryota > Metazoa > Chordata > Mammalia > Artiodactyla > Bovidae > Capra > Capra ibex. The sequence continues at coordinate 46,419,105 of SJYO01046538.1, forward strand.
GTTCCGGGACCTACAGGTCCTGGTACGGACCGAAAGGTTTGAGTAGGTCACGAAGGGGAGGTAGAGGACGAGGGTATCGGCTTCCCGGAAGAGAGGTCAACAAGTGTGGAAGAAGGGGTCCTCCGAAACACATACCACAAAGTGGACTTCTGGCATAGTGGACGTGTCAATTACGAGTAAGGACGACTGGTAGGACGATAAAAACAGAACCTCAAAGTCAGGTCCGAGAAACCACGACTTTGGTATGTCTCAATCGTACACCTTCTTACCGTATGTTTAAGTACTTCGTAAGGTATAAAATAGTGTCTAATTTTCTTGTTTGAATACAAATGGTCTCCCTTCTCACACCCCTTCTCCCTATCTAACCTTGACTGTACATATGTGATGTTATAAAATTTACTTACTGGTAGTTCCTGGATGCTATCTCGTGTCCTTTGAGACGAGTTGTGAGGCATTATTGGATTGACTCTTTTCTGAAACGTTTCCTTCGCTATATACATATACATATTGACTTCGTGAAACGACATGTGGACTTTGATTATGTTGTGACATTTTATTGATGTCAGGTTATATTTTATTGTTAAAACCCCTTCAGAAATGACCGATCTAAACTCAAGGAGACATTTTAGACTCTCTTAACTTAAAGAAAGGAAGTCTGGTAAATGAAATCTTATTCTATTGAACGAGTATTAACAGAAATAAATTAATATAGGAGAAATGATATGAAGCAGAAGTAATTTTTCTGACTATATAAAAGGAAGAGATACAAAAGGTAAAAATAATGTCCCTACGGCCCTCTCACCCATGAGTTTTTTTTTTGTTTCTTTTGTATATATATATATATAGACACACACACACACACACACGTACGGGCGTGCGAGTCAACGAATCAACATAGGTTGAGACACTGGGGTACCTGACATCGGGAGGTCCGAGGAGACAGGTACCCTAAAGGGTCCGTTCTTATGACCTCACCCAACGGTAAGGAAGAGGTCCCCTAGAAACACTGGGTCCCTATCTTGGACCCAGACGACGTAACGTCCGTCTAAGAAATGGTAGACTCGGTGGTCCTTATACACACACACAGAAATAACTTAAACAATGTCATAACCTAAACAAAATACGAAACTAAAAAAACCGGTGTTTTGTATACCCTAGAATCGAGGGGTTCGCCCCTAACTTGGGTGTGAAAACACGTAACCCTCCGTCTCAAAAGTTTGATATAAAACTTACTCACTTATTTGTCTAACTATACAGAATTATATTACAATATATGATAACTACTTTATGATGTAAAATTTTATTGAAAGTATGAATCGTACTTGGATTTTAATATGTTGGTCAGATTGACTATCAGAATTTGTACGTTTTTTAGTTTCCCATAAAAAGGGCACTTATGATGAACTTCTTCGAGAACCACTTATTTAAAGAAGATTAGTTTTGAATTATCGTTTTATTTCGTTTTTGTAACCGTTACTTTAAACATATATAATTAAAACTATGATTTGTTTATACCTCTAAGCTTGGACCTGCATTCTTTTTATACAGAACTGTTACATCTTAACTGTATAAGTCGCTTTTGAGTTTCCCTCTCCACTTTCTTATACTTTCCTTCTTATTAAAATAACTAAGAGAGTAGACTTGTTCTACTGGACACATTCCCGTCTCCCTACATCATTAAAGTTTTCATTGACCATCTAAGATCAAAACTTAGTCCTTTTACTTTAATTTATTAAGGGGAGAGAAATGATAATATGAAGACCTTGAAGTGATTAAAAATAAACCAAGTAGAGTTACCTGTAAGAGTCAGAGAGAATTACAGAGAAAGTACATGAAAAAACGAAGTATTACAGTGACGTGACACAAGTCTTTCATCGAGAGTAAGGTCGGTTCATTCATTTTGAAGTAAAGTCTTGTTTAATATTTTAATCTTTAATATGACATTTAACGAAGATGATTAAAAGATAAGTAGAGTATTAAACTCCAAATAGACAATTAGATATAAAAATAAAATTACAGTAAAACATGAAGGTTCTACAGGTCAACCAGTGAAAGTATAAAATATCGGGATATAAATATATCTTCGTAATAATAAAGGAATAAACGACTGACATAAATATACCAATAACTTTGATTACTTCCTTTGACAAAATAATTACTCAATTAGATACACCTAATAGTTATATTTCATTAGATACTTTGTTTCGTCTTCAAGAATCAGTTTTTCCGGTACTCTAGAATTAAGTAGACCCTTTAAATTGTTGAAAACTCCCTTCACAACCTTAAGGTGTCCTGAACCTAAACTCATAAAGAAATCTACAGTAGTTTGAGATTTCTCTTTTCTCTTCCAGGCTTGATTATTGACGTAACATAATACTAAATTGAATAATAAGGTCCGAAACGAAAAGTACACCCATTCACTATTGTCACCGTAAGTGTTTTTACGGTCGGAACATCCTTGTTATGGAACACGATCTGGATTTTTATTTTCGGTAAGATAGGTAAAACTCGTTGGATTCTAGATGTCCATCCGAGAAGTACTCCGAGAACTCCAGACGTCCACTTCCTACACATTTAGTAGATATTATTAAACTAAAGAACAGTCTGTCAACTTCTGAGACGGAACAGTTCGACGACGTGTAAATTTCTCTCTTCCAAATTTAAGTATGTGCGCTCGAAATTAAGGTGTAGAGGACGTTCTATATGGAGAGACTAAGGTTTATACTATTCTCAGACTCGTATACCGAACCACAGTTATTAATGGTTCTCATAGAACTTAACTTATTATTTGGAAAGATTCGGTTGGTTGCACAGTCAGAAAACTGACTATAATATTAAAAATAGATACAACTCTTTACGTAAGGAAACTCCCAGATAACAGTTACCGTGTATATCTTTCCTAATTTCCTGAATAAAGAAGGGACTGACCTCTTATTACGGGACCGTCCATGTCAGGGTGTATCTGGTCACTCCACTCGAGGTGTTACTGGTATAACTCCCACTTATCACAAGATAAAAAAAGTTCACTTTGTATCCGTAACTAAGAAGTCCTTAACAGGAACTTTTTATTAAAAATCATGTATTTAAAAGTCTAAGTAGAAAACTCGAAGAAGTAATAGGTAAATTCTTATTATTATAGGTAAGTTAAAGTTAACTGAACATCTTTCACCTTTCCTCCTTTGATTCCGAGTAAAAGAGTACAAAATTCAAAGTCAAAACAACTCACGTCTACCTGAAGGGACCACCGAGTCCACCGTTTCACAGACGGATGTTACGTCCTCTGGGTCCAAGTTAAGGACCCATCCCTTCTAGGAGACCTCTTTCTTCACCGGTGGGTGAAGTCATAAGAACGGACCTTTTAGGGTGACTGTCTCCTCAGACCATCCGATGTCAGGTGCCCCAGTGTTTCTCAGCCTGTGCTGACTCGCTGAAGTGAAAGAAAGCGAAAGTGAAAACAACTCACGTCTATAAATGACTTTTTCTTCCTATCCACAGTGACCAATAATATAAAAATAAAACTTGGATACATTATCCTTTCGATTTCTTCGTTTTCGGTGGATAAAACACTTGGTCATTACTTGTTCCCCTTAAACTTTAATTTGTGTATTATAAAATATAATATTGTAGTTTTTACTTTATGAATCTATACTTAGATTGTTTTATATATGTTCTTGATATGACCCCTTTGAAATTTTATATCTACTCACTTTTGTTTCCTGATTCAATTACCTGTCTATAAGGTACCTATCTTTTCGAGTTACGACAGTTCTGTAGTCAAGAAGGTTTGAACTAGAGACCCGAGTCGTTTTAAGACCAGTTTTAAGGTCGTTAAAAAATCATATATAACCATACGACTAAGAGTTCAAATATATCTTTGGGTCTTATCGATTGTGTGATAACTTCCTCCTCATGTCTCATCCTTTTGTTATGATCTAAATTTTGAATGATATTTCGATGTCATTACTATCATACTTCAACTAATTTTTTGTTTTCTAACTAGTTAACTACTTCGTCTCATTTCTCGGGTTTCATATTATTATCTAGGTGTATTTATATCAGTCGATCCAACTATATCCAAGTAACCAACGTCTTTTACATGGTGAATCCCCATCCGACAACGATCATCACCTCCGAAACGTAAACACTCCTACTCCCATATATTCTTAAGAGACATGAAAGACGAGTTAAAAGACACTGAACTTTGACGAGATTTTTATAAGATAATTTTTTTAGTGTATGTAAAAAGAAAGCAAAGTATTCTTACTAGTGTTTTCTTTTATATTCTTTATCATTAAGTACTTTATATTATATAATATTAATCTCATCAATCGAAACGTTATTCTTTTTGTCTTAATATTGGTACTTATGATTAAAAATTTTATTTTTCTAATCTATTTATGCTTAATCCGTCACGAATTTATTTTTGTTCAGTAACTTTTTTAATCTACAATTTCATGTACCGACACGAGTAAAATGGATGACCCAAAAGTGGTGGGAGTCTATACCGGAAGGTACTGGGACTGACTGTGTCTTAGGTGTGTACCTCCCGTCAACGGATACCAAATCGGAGGTCGTGTTATTCGACGTAGACGCCTTAGTCATTGGACATCTGTTTTTGAGACTTCTTTAGTGTCCTTAACCAAAGTACCTAAATTCTTGTGTATTTTACCAATTAGATTACACATTGTACTTGTACTTTTATAAGTGTTCTTATTTTTAACGGAAACTGTATACTTTTCTACGAGTTGTAGTGATTGATAAGTCAAGTCAAGTCACTGAGTCAGTACAGACTGAGAAACACTGAGGTACTTAGTGTCGTACGGTCCGGAGGGATAGGTAGTGGTTGAGGACCTCAAATGGGTTTGAGTACAGGTATCTCAGCCACTACGGTAGGTCGGTAGAGTAGGAGACAGTAGGGGAAAAGGAAGACGGGGGTTAGGGAGGGTCGTAGTCCCAGAAAAGGTTACTCAGTTGGAAAGAGTACTCAACTGGATAAACGTACCAGCTTCATGACCTCAAAGTCGAAGTCGTAGTCAGGAAGGTTACTTGTGGGCCCTGACTAGAAATCCTACCTGACCAACCTAGAGGAACGTCAGGTTCCCTGAAAGTTCTCAGAAGAGGTTGTGGTGCCAAGTTTTCGTAGTTAAGAAGTCGTGAGTCCAAAGAAGTGTCAGGTTGAGAGTGTAGGTATGTACTGATGATCTTTTTAGTATCGGAATTGATCTACCTGGAAACAACCGTTTCATTACAGAGACGAAAAATTGTACGATAGATCCAACCAGTATTGAAAGGAAGGTTCCTCATTCTCAGAAAATTAAAGTACCGACGTTAGTGCTAGACGTCACCAAAACCTCGGGGGGGTTTTATCACCTTTGTCACAGTCTGAAATGAAAACCCCCCGAGGTTTTAGTGACGTCTACCACTGACGTCGATACTTTAATTTTCTGCGAATTAGGAACCTTCTTTTTAACACTAGTTGGATCTTCCGTATAAGTTTTCGTCTCCGTAATGAAACGACTGATTCCAGACAGATCAGTTCCGATACCAAAAAGGACACCAGTACATACCTACACTCTCAACCTGACACTTCTTCCGACTCGTGACTTCTTAACTACGAAAACTTGATACCACAACCTCTCTGACAACTCTCAGGGAACCTGACGTTCCTCTAGGTTGGTCAGGTAGGACTTCCTCTAGTCGGGACCCTAAAGAAACCTTCCTTACTACGATTTCGACTTAGAGGTCATGAAACCGGTAGAGTACCCTTCTCAACTGAGTAACCTTTTCTGAGACTACGACCCTCCCTAACTCCCGTCCTCCTCTTCCCCTGTTGTCTCCTACTCTACCGACCTACCGTAGTGACTGAGAGACCTGCACTCAGACTCACTTGAGGCCCTCAACCACTACCTGTCCCTCCGGACCGCATGACGCTAAGTACCTTAGTGTTTCTCAGTCTGTACTGACTCACTGACTTAACTCGACTTTTATTTCAGACTGTGACAAAGGTGACAAAGGGGTAGATAAACGGTACTTCACTACCCTGGTTTACGATACTAGAATCAAAAGACTTACAACTCGAAATTCGGTTTAAAAAGTGAGAGGAGAAAGTGAAAGTCGTTCTCTTTACGTTTAGTTTTGATGTTACTTCATGAGAGGAGTGTATCAGTCTTTCCGGTAGTAATTTTACAGATGTTTGTTGTTTACGACCTCGCCATACCCTTTTTCCTTAGAAGGATGTGACAATCACCCTTACATCTAACCACGTCAGTGATGTCTTTTGTAATACCGACAAGGAGTGTTTTGATTTTTATCTCAACAGTATATTAGAACGTTAGAGTAGGAACCCGTAGAAAGGTCTGTTTTGATATTAAACTTTTCTATGTACGTGGAACTAGGAACGTCGTGATAAATGTTATCGGTTCTATACCTTCCTTACGGCCACAGGTAACTGTAAGCCTTCCTATCTATTTCTACGCCATGTATATATGTTACCTTATGATGAGTAGGTAATTTTTCTTACGTTATTATGGGAACATCGATCAACTACCTGGATACCCCGAAAGATCCACCGAGTGACCATTTCTTAGGTGGACGGTTACGTTCTCTAAACCCAAATTATAGACCTAACCCTTCTAGGGAACTTCTCTTTTGTCGTTGGGTACGGTCATAAGAACGGACCCTTTAGGGTACTTGTCTCTTCAGACCGTCCGATGTCAGGTACTCCAGCGTTTGTCAACCTGTACTGAATCGTTGACTTGTACGGACGTACCTACCTAGCTCTCTAATAGTATGATTCACTTCATTTAGTTTTACTCTTTCTCTTTTTGATATACTATAACTTCTCCTTTTCAATTTTAAAGTGTATTGGAGGACGAACAAGACGGAGACATTGAGTCGAACGAGGAACGTTTCAGAGCTAGTACATCCAGTACATCAGAGTCTTTCACCCCTGAATGTTATGCCCTTGACCTCGAATTGAGTGAGTGGGAACAGCCCGACAAACGTCAACGGGTACGGGACTTTTGGACGAATTAGTACGGACAGACACATTTCTAGTCCGTAAGGGGAGGGGTAGAACTGACGACAAGGGTGTACACTTTAAGGAATCAAATTTAGTCGGATAATCGTCGACCACAACGGGTGATATCAGACAGATATTTTTGAGACATTGGGGAAACAAGTCCCGAGTCTCGAATCTTACAATTGAAGAGACCCGGGTGACCACATTGTTTGGACTCAAGATGCTGACAGACTCACACCACGAACCAAAGAGTTAATGACTAAAGATGTTTTATAGTGGTTACACATTTTAGAGTTTATACTGTATTTACTTGAATAGATACTTTGTCTTTGTCTGAGTATCTGTATTTCTTACCTGACCACCAACGGTTCCCTTTCTCTATCACCCCTTTCTACCTGACCTTCACACCCTGATCGTCTACGTTATATTCTGTCTTAGTCAAGCAATACGTCATCTTTAATTACGTTTGAAAATTTAATTTATATGAAGTCATTTATGTAAAAAATTTTTTCTTATGTATGAAACCTCTCTCAAGGTTCGATCTCTACATCAATTACCCCAGTTGTTGTGAAGTTATCAACTTCAGGTTCCCCTTTGGTATGAAAAGTCCTTATTGACGACATGTTACCCTTCTTCTGGTTCTAGGTTTAGAGAGTTAATTCAACATACGTAAACTTCTACCTGGTACTTCCTCTTTTCCTTTCCTTCGTCTTTCTATGTTATTTAGTTTTTTTTTTTTCCTTTTTTTAGACCACCTTTACAAAATATAAAAAAAGACGTCTTTTTTTCGTTATAATCCCGACAACAATAATAAGTCGACGGTTCAGTACAGACTACGAGGAAATGGGGTACTTAACGTAGTACGTTCCGAAGGGACAGGGAGTGATAGAGGGTCTCAAATGAGTTTGAGTACAGGTAACTCAGTCACTACGGTAGGTGGGTAGAGTAGGGGACAGTAGGGGAAGAGGGGGACGGAAGTTAGAAAGGGTCGTAGTCCCAGAAAAGGTTACTCAACCGAGAAACATGGTCCACCAGTTTTATAACGTCAAAGTCGAAATCGTAGTCAGGAAGGTTACTTATAAGTCCCAACTAAAGGAAATCCTAACTGACCAAACTAGAGGAACAATAGGTTCACTGAGAGTTCTCAGAAGAGGTCGTAGTGTTAAGTTTTCGTAGGTAAGAAGTCACTAGTCGGAAGGAATACCGAGTCGAGAGTGTAGTCATGTATTGATGACCTTTTTGGTATCAACCGACTTACTTTTAATCTAACCTTTTCTCACCTCTCATTCACTTTCTCTTTATTCACCCCTGTTCGTCTCTGATAAGAAAGTACCACGTCTCCTTTCTACAAATATTCTTTTATATCGGTTTTCTCATAAATGAACAAAAATCTTCTCATTATTAATTTGTTCAAATTTTCAACTACCACTCTTTGACCATCTTTCACTTTTTTCAAAGGTTTCCTTTCGCCCGATTAAGTTTCCTCCACTCTTCTCATCTGTCCAAACTGAAAGGACTTCCCTCCGGAGTTGACTTAACCTCCCTTTCCGTTAGTTCTTACAGACCCTACGTCTATGTTAAATCCCCACGTTACATAGAGTTAGACTTCCGCGAACAGAGAGTCCTGAGACGTCTTAACTTATACGGAAACTCAGATGTGTTATAGAGGAACACCTTATACGAAAGGGTAGAATGTGGTTGGCGTTGTTTAAATTTAAGGTTCCAAATTTGGTTACTCCCTAGTTCGGTCTTGAGATTGTCTACAGAGGAATTATGTTCCTCTCGTTTAAGATATTACGCTAGTTCAAAACTTTTGTTTGTTGTCAGTCAGACATAATGAAGTTATTTGTAAACGTTCGTTTTGAAAGGTAGATTTAGTTATTACAATGGTTCCCCAGATTACACTATAAAACTCTGTCCAGATAATAAATAGACTAAAAAGAAAAGAGTGTTTACAGAAACGAATCCTTGGTTGTAAACAAAGAATTTCGTAAAGAGACGAAGACATCGTTAAAGCTGAACTTTTGTGTTATCCGAGATGTTTGTTATATTAATCGGTGGGTCACTTTGTCACTTGAACGTTTACCCGTACCTGTCTAGTATATACTGTTATCTTGAGATGGTTATTGAATACGTTGGTAGTCGGTCTCTTCAGTCTCGATCCAGTCACTTACAGTTGAAGGAATAAAACACGAGGACGAAGGTTAAACTCTCGTTAGTTTCTTTCTGTTTACACCAAGGGTTTGGTTTTTGAACTATATGAGGTAAAGAACAAACAGGTGGAAAGTCAAGTCAAGTCAAGTCGGTGAGTCAGTACAGACTGAGAAACGCTGGGGTATCTGACGTCGTGTGGTCCGGAGGGACTGGTAGTGGTTGAGGGCCTCAAATGAGTTTGAGTACAGGTTACTCAGCCACTACGTAAGTTGGTAGAGTAGGAGACAGTAGGGGAAGAAGGCGGAAGTAGAAAGGGTCGTTCAGTCCCAGAAAAGGTTCCTCAGTCAAGAAGTATAGTCCACCGCTTTAATAACGTCAAAGTCGAAGTCATAGTCAAGAAGGTTACTTATAAGTCCTGACCAAAGGAAATCCTACTTGACCAACCTAGAGGAACGTCAGGTTCCCTGAGAGTTCCCAGAAGAGGTTGTGGTGTTAAGTTTTCGTAGTTAAGAAGCCGCGAGTCGAAAGAAATATCAGGTTGAAAGTGTAGGTATGTACTGATGACCTTTTTGTTATTGAAACTAATCTACCTGGAAAGAACTGTTTCATTACGGAGACGAAAAATTATACGAATAGATCCAACCAGTATCGAAAAGAAGGTTCCTTGTTCACAGAAAATTAAAGACCGACGTCAGTGGTAGATGTCACTAAAAACTTTCGGGGGTTTTATTTCAGACAGTGAGAAAGGTAACGAAGGGGTAGATAAACGGTACGTCACTACCCTGACCTACGGTACTAGAATTAAAAGACTTACAACTCAAAATTCTGTTACAAAAGTGAGAGGGGAAATTGAAAGTAGTCCTCCGAGAAATCACGAAAAAACGAAAGACGGTATTCCCACCACAGTAGACGTATAGACTCCAATAACTATAAAGAGGACCGTTAGAATTAACGTCGAATATGAAGTAGGTTGGGTCGTAAAGAGTACTACATGAGACGTATATTCAACTTATTCGTCCCACTGTTATATGTCGGAACTGTATGAGAAAAGGACTAAACCTTGGTCAGACAACAAGTTACAGGTCAAGATTGACAACGAAGGACTGTACGTATGTCTAAAGAGTCCTCCGTCCAGTCCCCCAGACCATAAGGGTAGAAAAAATTCTTAAAAGGTGTAAAACAACACTAGGTATGTCAGTTTCCGAAACCGTATCAGTTATTTCGTCTTCATCTACAAAAAGACCTTGAGAGAACGAAAACACTACTAGGTTGTCTACAACCGTCAAACTAGAACCCAAGAAGACGGAAAAGATTTAGGTAGAACTTGTAGACCTTCAAGTGTCAAGTGCATGACGACTTTGAACCGAACCTCTTAAAACTCGTAATGAAACGATCGTACTCTACTCACGTTAACACTCCATCAAACTCGTAAGAAAGTGTAACGGAAAGAAACCCTAACCTTACTTTTGACTGGGAAAGGTCAGTGACGACTCAAAAGGTTTAAACGAACGTATAACTCACACCGTGAAAGTGTCGAAGTAGAAGGTCCTAAACTTTATCGAGATGACCTTAAGGTAGTGGAGGTGATCGAAACAAGTATCGCTACGAAGAATTCCGGGTGAAGTGAAGCATAAGGTCTTACAGACCGAGATCCACTCATTAGTGTGGTAACAGTAATAGACTCAATATTTCTAAAAAAAAACATGTCAAGAAGACACATAAGAACGATGGAGAAGAATTATAGAAGACGAAGACAATCCAGGTATGGTAAAGACAGGAAATAGCTCGGGTAGAAACGTACTTTACAAGAGAACCATAGAGTTAAAAGAACTTCTCTAGAGATCAGAAAGGGTAAGATAACGAAAGGAGATAAAGAAACATAACTAGTGACTCCTTCCGTAACAATAAAGAGGAACGATAAGAAACTTTGAGACGTAAGTCTACCTATATGGAAAGGAAAGGACGAAACGGAAAACGAAGAGAAGAAAAGAGTCGGTAAACATTCCGGAGGAGTCTGTTGGTAAAACGGTAAAACGTAAAGAAAAAGAACCCCTACGAGAACAAGTGACGGAGAACATATTACAGTGCTTGGAGGCAGATATCAAGAAGTCCGTGAGACAGATAGTCTAGATGAGGGAACTTAGATGAACAGTGAAGGTGACATATTAACCTTCCCTAAACTAAATCCGGTATGGACTTACCAGATCACCAAAAAGGTTGAAAGAAGTTAAATTCAAACTAAAAACGGAACCTTACCCGGTTTATTCTAAGGCGTTGTGAACCGAAACTAATATGTACACAACATACTCATAGTAAACGAGAAGGGTCAGTAAAATCATTGTTATATCATAAAGTTGAAAGAATTTAGTGAAGACCTTTTCATATCCTGTCGGTGGTGATATTACACTATCTAACACGCATACACACACACACACACACACACCCCCTCACAAAGGAGTCACCGAATCGTCATTTTTTAGACGAACGTCCAAAACGTCCTCTACGTCCAAACTAGGGACCAAGTCCTTCTACGGGACCTCCTCCCATACCGTTGGGGTCATAACAACGGACCTCTTACGGTACCTGTCTCCTCGGACCACCCAATGTCAGGTATCCCAACGTTTCGTTTCTCTACCTGTGATGACTTCGTTACTAGTACGTACGTACGTACTGATACACACCCCCCCTATTTCACATTACGGAAAGGACACGATACAATTAGACACAATTTAAGAACTGGACGGAAAGAGTAATTAAGAGAGTCGTAAAACATGTCTCAAGATGGAATAGAAACAAAGTGTTTCTACTTTAATTTTGAATTCCCCCTCAAGAGTACCGGGAAGAGCCACAGGTAAGAGTTCTGGTAAAGTAAAGTAGTGATACATTTACTTAATTCCGTCGTAAAAGAGTAGTGTTATTAAACGGAATCTCTTCTAAATTACGTGGTTAGTTCTTGGAATGATCTTCTACCTTAGAACGAGTATAATTTTTAGGATATAGTTTTTATCAATCATAATATGAAAACAGCGTATAAAGGATGAAACCTGTCAGGACCAAATGATTAATTCCATAATCCAGTACCTGAAATGGGAAGGTGTTTGATGTTCTAAACTCCCCCAAACAAAGACAACGACTAAAACCAAAACTAAAATACAGGGATACCATGGTGTAACACCATTCGACCATCAATTAGATATCTTGTAGATATACTAAAGATGTACAAACGGAGTAATAACTGACAAGATTCCATTTGTATTTTTCTATTCGGTAGTTTTTTTCTCAGTGGACATCATGGATACTTAAACCCTCTTGAAAAGAAAAGAACCCTATGAGTTTGTAGGGAATGGACAGGAATGTCTTAGGAATGGACAGTTCATCCCTAGGAGGAATAATTGAACATTCGACTTGGGACATTCAGTTCATAGTTTAGTCGAAAGAGTACTTTAGAAACTTTCGTAATCAAGAAATCTCAGTTGAAATCAAGGAATTTTCAACGATGAGTATCGACTAATTTGGTCGGAAATAACAGTTTATACTGTAAGACCCGTTCAAAAAGTAACGTATTAGTTAAAAAGGTTAATATAAGACGATTTTTCCTCCTTTTGAAGAATAACTTGAATATATTTAGAATATGGAGATACATTTTATTCTTCTAAATTATCTTCAAAGACTTAACACTCCAAAGGTACAAAACTACGTTTAATAATATGACAGTACGTTTTATTCTTCTGACTTATCTTTAAAGACTTAACACTCTAAAGGTACAAAACCCCCTTCTTAGTCATTCTTATTATAATGTTGTAAATTTCACAAAGTAATGTTAAATGTTTTCGTCTAAGACGATTTAACAATATGTAACAATACTTAGACATCTACTGTCTCTGAATTTTACTAACATTAATTAAATAATGGGTATTAAAAGTTTACACTCCTAAGACTATTCTCAAGTATAGTTCTTATTAGTTGCCTGTACTTTAAACCGACAAAGACCCCGTACGCTTTATATTATTTCAATTTACCTTCCTTTTCAAATTTTGTTTTATGGATAGTCAAGTCAAGTCAAGTCAAGTAAAGTCAGCGAGTCAGCACAGGCTGAGATACGCTGGGGTACTTAACGTCGTGTGGTCCGGAGAGACAGATAGTGGTTGAGGACCTCAAGTGAGTTTGAGTGCAGGTAGTTCAGCCACTACGGTAGGTCGGTAGAGTAGGAGACAGTAGGGGAAGAGAAGGACGGACGTCAGGGAAGGTCGTAGTCCCAGAAAAGGTTACTCAGTTGAGAAAAGTACTCCACCGGTTTCATGACCTCAAAGTCGAAATCGTAGTCAGGAAGGTTTCTTGTGGGTCCTGACTAGAGGAAATCTTACCTGACCAACCTAGAGGAACGTCAGGTTCCCTGAGAGTTCTCAGAAGAGGTTGTGCTGTCAAGTTTTCGTAGTTAAGAAGTCACGAGTTCGAAAGAAGTGTCAGGTTGAGAGTGTAGGTATGTACTGATGACCTTTTTGGTATCGGAACTGTTCTGTCTGAAACAACCGTTTCAGTACAGAGACAAAAATTTATTCGTGTGATTAATTCGTATAAAAGTTTTTACTATATCTTCCTATGTCGAGTATATATTTTTACTTACTTATATTAGATATTCCCTTCACAGAACTGTTCATTGTATATTATTAACACTCTACAATATATGTATGATGTGGTGTCTATTTGGTTATTATAGTTTATTTCTCTACGTCACTTAAACCCCATTCCGGATCTATAAACATATCAATATTTTAAGGTGTCCATTTAGACTACATGTATGGGTAGAATCTCGACAACGAGATTCTACGATCTTAGTTTTACTTTTTATTTCCACATCAGTTCATTCGTAAAATATCTTATTAAATTTAATACTGATTACTATAATTAAGATATGACGGTAAACGGATTATATTACCTCTCGCGGTGGTCCGGAGGTTTTTATTTCGTTTTGAGTTACCTCGATAAAGTATCGTAAAATCACAAAGAGGATTACACCTTTCACTCCCGTAATTGTTTGAGGATTCCTGAAGAATACTTCATATATGAAAGATTTTACCTATTCAATTTTCTGTAAACTGACTTTGTTTAAATTGAACCTATACTGACTCTTAAAGACGACTAAACTGTCGAGAAGGGTGTTTTACGTAGTTATGACTATTCAATTTTTGTTTTGTTTTGTTTTGTGATCCCTGAAGGGATCGACAGGTCACCAATTCTGAGGCACAAAGATGACGTCCCCTGAGTCCAATTTAGGGACCAGTCCTTTGTTTTTAGAGCGTACGACGTTCCGGTTTTGTGTTTTTGATTAATGAGAATCCTGAGGAGAGAATATTCTGCTTCGTTGTTTAGAGACATTTAACAGTCCATAGAAGACCTCTTAGAGACTCAAAATCCACGTTTTCTATGGGACTTTAAAAAGTAAGTAAAAAATAATATAATCCTAGCCTAAAATACTTGGACTATCAACTTTTTTTTTTTCTATAATAGTTTCCTTTAAACCTTTGAATCAAAGGTTTAGTCTTAGTACCCACGGATTCCCTTCTTTTAGACCAATGTATAAATTAGTTTTACTGTTATTTATAGATATTCATTTGTTTCTTCCATTATACTAACAAATTTTCTCTGAGAATCCATAAAGTATCCACTTCTTTGTAACAAAAGAATTTATTATTTTTCTTTATTATTACTATTATATTTCGTATTTTTTTAATAAAATCATATAGTGTCTCACAAACGAGAGATCTCTCGAATATATCCTTTGATTTTATTAGGAAACATCATCCACCTTAAGATTTCGACAAGGGTGTTCGAAGGACAGGGACCACTGAGTCAGTTTATGATTAGATCCATGACGATATTTCCCTGAAAAGTCTACATAAATTCCGATGATTAGTCGACTAAGATTTTATCAAAAAAAGACCTAATAGACCCCTTACAGTCACATCAGGGTGTTCGGGACTTTTTCTCTTCTCCTTTCTTTTCTTCTTTACTCCATTTTCACCTCCGTTCTCTTCCTTTTTCCCTACGACTGGTCGGTAACGACCGAAACTTTTTGAAAGTCAAGTGAAGGTCCTTCCTTTGTCTTGAGTAAAGATGTCGACACTCCTTGACTAAACTTGGTTATTGGGTAGTTATTATTCGAATTTCGACTAAGAAAGAGTCCAAGAGACCTTGTCTTCCGTCGGGACGGTTGTGGAACTGACCGGACATTCTTAGATTCCATTGTTGACCTATTCGGTGCGACATGGACCTGAAGACTAAAATGTCTTGACACTCTATCATTTACTCACAAATAACGGAGTTCTGATGTTCAGACACCCTGAAGGAGCCACCAGGTGACCGATTCTCAGGTACGAAGGTTACGTCCTTCGAACCCAAGCTAGGGACCACCCCCTTGGTCTTGGGTGTTCGGGGTTGATTCTCAATCGTACGACGTCGATTTCTAGAACGTATGGTGTTACTCCTAACCTCGAGGGTACACGGTGTAATTCTGAGTCCCGTCGGGTCATTTATTTGTTTATTTATTAAATTTTTTAGACAACGGGTGTATAGGTAAAACTTTCGACCTTCGGATCACACGACGTCAGGTACCCCAACGTTTCCCAACCTGTACTGAATCACTGACTTGACTTGACTAATTTTTCAAACACCATTAAATGATACCGCGGGTATCTTTTAGTCACGTGGTGAGTATAACATCCGTTCCGTCATTTGTTGTAGTGTTAAGTTGTATGAACCGATTTACAATTGTGTAAAGTACTAGGAAGTTTGATGTCATTTATTCGGTTACGTTTATTTAAATGAAAGGTTTAAAATAGAAATTAATACGAGAAAGGACAAGGTTTTTAGTAGTATGAATTACAGACTATAGTTGTCAGGACACACACACACACAAGTCAACGAGTCAACGAGTCAACGAGTCAACACAGACTGGGAAACGTTGACATCGGACGGTCAGAGGAGACAGGTACCCTAAGAGGTCCGTTCTAATGACCTCTCCCAACGGTAAAGGAAGAGGTCTCCTTGAAGGGTTGGGTCCCTAACTTTGACACAGAGAACATAGAAGAAGTAACGTCCGCCTAATAAATGGTGACTCAGTGGTCCCTTCGGACTCCACAGGACACTTTAGTCTTAATTAAAGTACCATTATGGTTCTATAATATTTGTATTTTACACAAGTAACACCGATAAAAATAAAAAATTATATTTAAATAAATACAATTAACCTCTAATTAATGAAATATTATAACATAACCAAAACGGTATGTAGTTACAAGGGATAGGACTTGGGGGGGTGGGTGAAGGGAGGGGCATGGTAGGGAGACCCACCAGAGTCACGTGGTCGGGGTTCGTAGGTCATAGGACGTAGCTTGGACCTAACCGCTACGTAAAGTATATACTATAATATGTACAAAGTTACAGTAAGAGGGTTTAGTAGGGTAGGAGAGGGAGAGGGTGTCTCAGGTTTTCTGACAAGATATGTAGACACAGAGAAAACGACACAGTGTATGTCCCAATAGTAATGGAAGAAAGATTTAAGGTATATATACGCAATGACATGATATAACCACAAAAAGACAGACCGAATGAAGTGAGACATATTATCCAAGGTCAAAGTAGATAGAGTAATCTTGACTAAGTTTACATAAGAAAAATTACCGACTCATTATGAGGTAACACATATATCCATGGTGTCGAAAGAATAGGTAAGTAGACGACTACCTGTAGATCCAACGAAGGTACAGGACCGATAATATTTGTCACGACATTACTTGTAACCCCATGTGTACAGAGAAAGTTAAGACCAAAGGACCCACACATACGGGTCGTAACAACGATAAAAATTNTACCGACTCATTATGAGGTAACACATATATCCATGGTGTCGAAAGAATAGGTAAGTAGACGACTACCTGTAGATCCAACGAAGGTACAGGACCGATAATATTTGTCACGACATTACTTGTAACCCCATGTGTACAGAGAAAGTCAAGACCAAAGGACCCACACATACGGGTCGTAACAACGATAAAAATTTACTTGGTTATGTACTTTAAAATATTAAAGAGTTAAAGTCAGGGTCTGGTGAATATAATAGTTAAAATTGGTTTCATTAATTAAATATAAAATATTATCACATCTTTTGACACTTGAGAAGTAGAACGTGGTCGTAAAATTCTCTATGAAATTTTTTATGACTCCATGAAAAGTCATAAATATTGTTGACACATTTTGGAATTTGTAGGAAGCACGTTGAAGAATTTGACCGTTTTTGCTTATGTAAATAATTGTACATATTTTCTATGTCGAAAAGACCCCGTATATTTAATCTTTCCTTTTCATATACTTACATGTTAATACGATTATCAGTTCGAAGAATCTTTACTGGATTTGTCGGTTACTAAGGAGTAATTTATAAAGTCAACTTCTTCCGTTACCGTGGGGTGAGGTCATGAGAACGGACCTTTTAGGGTACCTGTCTCCTCGGACCATCCGACGTCAGGTACCCTAGCGATTTTCAGCCTGTGCTGACTCACTGAAGTAAAAGTGAAAAGTGAAAGTACGTGACCTCTTCCTTCACCGTTGGGTGAGGTCATAAGAACGGACCTCTTAGGGTCCCTGCCCCCTCGGACCGCCCGACGGCAGGTGCCCCAGCGTGTCTCAGCCTGTGCTGACTTCGCTGAATCGTTGTTTAGTCATGGTCAATGAATAGTCAATGAGTTTCCATAATTTTTCATGTAAGTTCGGAACGTCATCTTGAATCGATGGTATAGTTTTTAGGTATACTTCTTCCCTCCTTTTCTTCCGACGTCGGATACCCATTCTCTTTCTGGAACCTTGACTACAGAAGTCGAAAGCAGTCCAAAAATCCAATAGCGTCGGGAAAGGTTGTAGAGTTGACGTCAGAGTACTCTCTGGGACTCGATCTTTGTGAACCACTTCGATGAGGATCTAAGGATTGGAGTCTCTGATGTACTCGGTAATACGTAAACAAAAAAATTCGACGACACATACAAAACCCTGTTAAATATACGTCGTTATCGTTATCGATTATACGTGTACCCGTTGTTCTCCGTAGTACTAACAACTTACTAGAGTCATTATGTGTTAAATACTGTTACAAGTCGAACCGACCATCTAGTAAACGGGAAAAAATTATAAAATTAAAGAGTTGTCGTGATTTTTTAGATCTGAGTAGGAAACAAGTAAAAGTAGAAATGTTAGAAATTCTTTACAGTTAAGTTCACGACAATTCGATTTTTAGTAAATTTGGTTAAAAGTACAACGTTAAGGAAGGGTTTCTTTGTTCAAAAAAAAAAAAAAAAAAAAAAAATTACCCGTCATCTGTTTACACTAAAGATAAGTCACTTGTGCAGTGACTTTACATGAGGATAGACTGTGACCGTCAAATAACTGTCCACTAGACTGTTTTGTCGAATAGAAAAAATACCCGGTTTGGATAATGTATATTTCTTTTAGGTGTATGTATAAACAGTAAAGATTTACGAAGTTGTTTATCGTTATTTTCAGAAGGAAAAAAAGAAGAGAAAAGCAAACGAAAGTTGATCTAAAACAAACATCGTTAAAAACTGTCACGTTTCTTACACTCTTACTCCTAAATCTTTACTAGCTCAGTAAGGCATTAGGAGGGTGTGACGTGTGCTATGTTTCACTTCTATTACATATGACATTATTAGATGAGTAAAGAAAGACGACAAATGTGAAGTTCGTTATTAAATGAAACACTCTCATAATTAATTTTTACTCTTAAGTGTGTATAACCCGGGATCCTCTTAGTATCTAAATTGTTTTAAAAAAACGAATAAAAAAACTTTCGGTACCGAACACTTTATTTTGGAATCAATAAACGAAAGTCAAATTAAAACTGTCAAAATCTTAGCTTATTACTTTACCGGAGACGAATTAAGAGATAGTAACAAAAGTTCTATTTGTCTCACTAGATGTTAGTCTGACCCTTAAAATGACCGTTTTCATTGTAAGGAAATAAGTTCGACCGTAATGGATGCTTGTCTTACACTTTCATATTCAGTGAGTCAGTACATGTTAAGAAACACTGGGGTACCTGACATCGGGGAGTATAAAGAGACAGGTACCTTAAGAGGTCCGTTCTTAAGACCTCCCCTAACGGTAAAGGAGGAGGTCCCCTAGAAGAGTTAGACCCTTAACTTGGACCCAGAGGACGTAATGTCGTCTAAGAAATGGAAGACTCTTTGGTCACTTCGGGTCTTATGAACTTAAAATTCTGAAAAATCAGTATATACATCTTTATAAAGTAGTAAAAAAAACAATATCTTTGTTCGACATGGTCCTAAATCATTCTCTCACGATACAATTTAGATCTTTCCTGTTTTGTGATTTAGACTTGTTTGTTTTTAATACTTTGTTGGAGTCAGAATAGTAAAAAACAGTGAATAATTTAAATAGTGGAATTCATTCTTATTGAAGAGACATTTAATGAAAGAAATTTATAAGTTTCCTTTAGGACTAAGAACAGGATAAATGAAGTTTTTTCAAATACAGTTGGTTCCCTTTATTGTAGTCTAGACCCTTCACAACGCGTTGTATGTATAAATTATTATCGAAATAACTAAATGAATTAGACTCACTCCCTTCAGGATGTAGAACTCCTGTTAGAGAGGTACACATAAGATATGTAATTGACTTTCTACAAGAACACTTAAGACTATTATTAAAGTGAACAATTTTACGTTATAATAGATTAGTAAAACAGAACCGAATAGATTTAAAGTTTTATAGGGTTGTATACTTTTTAAAACGTTGGTATAAAACTCATACATTTTACACGAACCGCGACAGAATTCGTAGTACATTATAAAAATGTATACTTTAACTGTGTACGTGACTACCGTTTTTAACCGTAGTTCTACGGAGACGTGGACTAGGTTTACAATGTAAAATAAGGGATTGAACACGGGAAGTGAGGTAAACTGTACAAAGTAGTAACGAGACACTGATACAAGTCAAGCTGAGATAAGAGAAGGAAGTACGTAATTGTGGCGAATTGACAAGAGGAGATAGGGAAAATGGACAAGTTGAGGATGGCAAAAATTGTCCAAAAATTTTACCGGAAATAAAAGAGATGGTAGGAGTTTGGTACAGGGTGTTTGTAAAGAGAAACCCTAGTCGAGATTTATTCACACGAAAACACTCTATAACATAGGACCTGTTGTCGGACGAAGGACCTTTAGAAAAAGGTTTAACTTTTAGTCGGGAGGGGGGAGAAAGTCACAATAGACGACCGGTTTGAAGAGTCTCCGGGAAGTCCTATATTGCTAGTAAGTCAGGAGTCGTATACTCCGTTCAGTGTAATCACCGAAATCTTTGGATCATATAGACTTCTTTCTTATTACACGAGACTAAATTTTTTTTTTGTGAAAAAAAAGATGAGTAGTAGAGATAGAGAGGGGTTGTGATAAAACAGAAACGAACATCAAAATAGAGAAACAACGAAAGAACCATAATTCCAAACATAAAGAGAGATAAACCCAGAGAAACACTGGAGGAGGCTGTCAGACAGGTAAATGAAAGAGTCTACAGGTAGAGTAGGTTGTGAGAAAGAGACGATCGAGAGAGAGGGAAGAGAATTTAAGGAGAGTCCAATATTACTTCGGAGAACTTCGGTAAATTTTCCACCACCTTTCAAAGACGTGTCATTAAATGTAATTTTTTGTGCTAAGTCCTTGATGATAATTATTCAATTCCGTCACGAGATCCCAGTCGGTCACGATGACCTCCTCGTATAAATTTATGAAAAGGAGTAAATATTTGGGTCGACCTTGAGGTTGTGACTAAAGAAGAAATTAAAGAAAGAGTCAAAGGTTCTGATTCACCCTGGTCAATGGAGTGAACCACGACAAGAGTAAAAGAGTCACTCTGGAGTGTTTGGCTGGGTGATTCTCTAGTTAAACGTTATCGACCCCTACGTTAAATTAAAAAAAAACAGAAAAACCCGTGAATATTCTCCTAAAGGGAAATTCATGGAACGCGAAAAACCATCCTTCTAGACTGAAGAATACCCTCTGATCGTAAAAGGACTAAAGGATAGCTATTATTCTTATTTCTTGATTTTGATATGAAAAGTTAATTGGATATTCGCCTAAGAAGTGATAGATTGTTAAATGTAGAATCAAAAAAAGTAACAAAAAATCACGATCCATATTCTGACCTTTTCGTTATGGTTAGAGTCTAGTCAATCCGTAGATGATACATCTACTTCCAGGACTACTTAGGACCCCAATCCTCCTGTAGAGGTTCTCAAATGTCAGAAGTACACAGAAACCATGGCGTGTTCCTGAAAAAACTCTTCTAAGTCGTGAATCACACCTTATTTATAGTGGTAAAGAATAATGTTCGTAAGGATAAAAGTAGAAGAAACTCGTTCGTGTGTAATTTTAGGAAAGAGCCGAATGTAATTGAAAGACGGATGACTAAACCACAGAAACCGTCTTAACCATGACAGACATGAGAGTATATTAAAAGGTATATAACAAAAGAATTGTCAAAATAACCCTGTATTAACTTATACTATGGTAAACGTAACTCCCATAAGTTATCGAAAAAACATAAATGTCTCAACAAGTTGGAGCTGTGTTAGATTAAAATTTGGGAGAACCGGTAGGGAAGTTAATTTGAGTCAATTAACTTTACCCCAAATCAATTAAATTAATTCGTTGGTGATTAGAGAAACACAGAGACCTAAACGTAGAAGACCTATAAAGTGTACTTTATTTAGTATGTCAACACAGAGAAACACACACCGAAAAAGTGAACCGTATGATAAAGGTTTACAGGGTACAATATCGGACACATTCACGAAGTGAGGAAAAATATCGGTTTTATATAAGGGCAGGTACCTATACGGTGAAGAAGAAACAGGCAAGTGTCAAATAGTAGTAAACCTCAGAAAACTGAAAGCCGATAATACTTATTACGACGACATTTGAAAAGACGTGATCAAAACCCACCTGTATACAAAGGTAAAGAAAACTCTTCAAATATAGGTTCAACCTTCTCCACTTTTACAGAAAACGAGGACTGACATGTTTTACCATGTTATCACATGATCCTATGTTATTATAAAGTAATCAAATGTTTTACATGAATAAATAATTTGGAATGAGGATTTTTACATAGGATTCGTATTTAAATTTCTTTATATAAAACCTTTTATAATCAGTATGAAATTATAGAACCAACTTTATTTATTTTTAGGGATTTATAGATTATTTTTATATTTAATTTTCTGGGTGTTTTGTATGTCGTTATTTGATTCTTTCGACGTTTAAACCGTAGATGAGTAACCTTTTCTGAGACTACGACCCTCCCTAACCCCCGTCCTCCTCTTCCCCTGCTGGTTCCTACTCTACCGACCTACCGTAGTGCCTGAGTTACCTGCACTCAGACTCACTTGAAGACCTCAACCACTACCTGTCCCTCCGGACCGCACGACGCTAAGTACCCCAGCGTTTCTCAGTCTGTACTGACTCGTTGACTTGACTTGACTTGACTTGACTTGACTTGACTGTCTAAGAAATCTTCGTATTTATTACTATTTATACACTTTACGTATATTTATTCAAAAGGAAAGAAATCTGAACACGTATACCTGTTTATTTTTGATTTCCGTCCCCAAAGTAATCCGATCTCTTACTTAGTTAATAAAAAAAGTCGAAAATTTTCATAATTAAAGAACTAAAATACCCATACTTGAAAGTCAATACGTTCTACTCATTCAAAGTCTCTAGATGACATGTTTGTATCACGGATCTTAATTGTTATCCCATAACACGTAAAATTTTAAACAATTCTCCCATCTGTATTACAATTCACGTGAATGGTGTTATTTTTGTGTTTTACTACCTTTCATCCTGTTTACCTTGGGATAGTTTAAAGAGTTTATCACATTAACATACGTATACACACACACACACATGAAAACAAATGAAGTGGTCTCCCTCTAAGACTAACACATCACCAATACCCAACTTACGTGGACTACGTTTCTCGACCTAGTAACCTTTTCTGGGACCACGACCCTTTTTAACTCATGTCCTTTTGCCCCACTATCTCCTATTCTGTCAATCTATCGTGGTGGTTGAGGTACCTGTACTCAAACTCGTTCGAGGTCCTCTGTCACTTCTTGTCCCTTCGGACCGTACGACGTCAGGTACCCCAGTGGTTCTGACTTTTTGTACCAAACTCGACACAGGGGTGTTTCGATACAACTTCAGGATCAGGAGTTATGGAGTCTTACAGAGGAAACCTTTAACCCAACAACGTTTACTAGACCAACTCAAGCTAAGGACCCAACCCTTCTAGGGGACCTCTTCCCTTTCCCATGGACGAGGTCATATGACCGGACCTCTTAAGGTCAGGTCAGGTACCCCAGTGTTTCTCATACGGTACTTATTTACTGAAAGTGAAAAGTGAGATCCACTCCGGTATGACCTCATCGGAACCGAGAATGGAGTTAGACTAACTAAACGAACCACAGAAATATGTTTCTTCCTCTTTCTGTGTGTCTTCCCATTAGTCAAGTCAAGTCAGCGAGTCAGCACAGGTTGAGAAACGCTGGGGTACTTAGTGTCGTGTGGTCCGTAGGGACAGGTAGTGGTTGAGGGCCTTAAGTGAGTCTGAGTGCAGGTAGCTCAGTCACTACGGTGGGTTGTAGAGGAGGACGGGGGTTAAGGAGGGTCGTAGTCTCAGAAAAGGTTACTCAGTTGATAATCGAACTCCACGGGTTTCATAACCTCAAAGTCGGAGTCGTAGCCAGGAAGGTTTCTTTAGGGTCTTGACTAGAGGAAATCTTACCTGACCAACCTTGAGGCATGTCAGGTTCCCTGAGAGTTCTCAGAAGAGGTTGTGGTGTCAAGTTTTCGTAGTTAAGAAGCCGTGAGTGGAAAGAAATGTCAGGTTGAGAAGTGTAGGTATATACTGGTGTCCTTTTTGGTATCGGAACTGATCTACCTGGAAACAACCGTTTTCATTGTAGACGAAAACTTATATGATAGATCCAACCAGAATTTAAAAGAAGGTTTCTTATTCGTAGAAAATTAAAGTACCGATATTAGTGGTAGACGTCACTAAAACCTCGGGGGGTTTTATTTTAGACTGTGACAAAGGGGTAGATAAAGGGTACTTCACTACCCTGGTCTACGGTACTAGAATCAAAAGACTTACAACTCGAAATTCGGTTGAAAAAGTGAGAGGAGAAAGTAAAAGTAGTTCTCCGAAAAATCGAGGAGAAATGAGAGACGGTATTCCCACCACAGTAGACGGATAGACTCCAATAACTATAAAGAGGACCGTTAGAACTAAGGTCGAACACAAAGAAGGTCGGGTCGCAAAGAGTACTACATGAGACGTATATTTAATTTATTCGTCCCACTGTTATATGTCGGAACTACATGAGACAAAGGATAAACCTTGGTCAGACAACAAGGTACAGGTCAAGATTGACAACGAAGGACTAGACGTATGTCCAAAGAGTTCTCCGTCCAGTCCACCAGACCATAAGGGTAGAGTCTTAAAAGGTGTCAAATAACACTAGGTGTCACAGTTTCCAAAACCGTATCAGTTATTTCGTCTTTATCTACAAAAAGACCTTGAGAGAACGGAAAAACTACTAGGTCCCCTACAACCGTTAAACTAGAGACCAAGGAGACGGAAAAGATTTTAGTCGAACTTGTAGACCTTCAAGTGTCAAGTGTATAGCGACTTCGGACCGAACCTGTTAAAACTCGTAATGAAATGATCGTACAATCTACTCACGTTAACATGCCATCAAACTCGTAAGAAACCGTAACGGAAAGAGACCCTAACCTTGCTTTTGACTGAAAAAGGTCAGGACACCGGTAAAAAACAACCGTATAACTGACGTCGTGAAAGTGTCGTAGTAGAAGGTCCTAAACTTTATCGAGTTGACCTTAAGGTAGTGACCGTGATCGAAACAAGTATCACTACGAAAGATTCCGGGTGAACTGAAGTGTAGGGTCCTACATACCGAGATCCACTCACTAGTGTGGTAGTACTAATAGAACCGGTACTTCTAGAAAAAACATGTCAAGAAGACACATAAGAACGGTGGAGAAGAATTATAGAAAAAGAAGACAATCCAGGTATGGTAAAGACAGGAAATAGCTCGGGTAGAAACGTACTTTACAAGGGAACTATAGAGATTAAAAGAACTTCTCTAGAGATCAGAAAGAGTAAGACAACAAGAGGAGATAAAGAAACGTAACTAGTGACTCCTTCCGAAAGAATAGAGAGGAACGATAAGAAACCTTGAGACGTATGTCTACGAATAAGAAAGGAAAAGAGGAAACGAAAAGTGAAGAGAATAAAAGTGTCGATAAACATTCCGGAGGAGTCTGTCGGTAAAACGAGAAAACGTAAAGAAAAGGTACTCCTACCAGAACTAGGGACAGAGGACATGTTACAGTGTTTGGAGGCAGGTATCAAGTAGTCCATGAGACAGATAGTCTAGATCAGGGAATTTAGATAAAGAGTGAAGGTGACATGTTGGTATTCCCTAAACTAAATCCGGTATGGACTTACCAGATCACCAAAAGGGGTGAAAGAAGTTAAATTCAGACTTAAACCGTTATTCCTCCCATTATCGTTGTACTTTTACCTTTGTCTAACCTCGATACGATGGTATTCTGTTTCTTACGAACCCCGATTGTCTTTCTTTCTTCTTTCTCTCCTAGAAGAGGAGCTCCGAAGTCTCCGTAGTACCGGGACGACTCTGGAATTAAAGTCTTAAGACGGGAGGTCTTGACCCTCTGTTGTTTATAGACAATAAAATTTGTCTCAAAGTCCCATGTAAAAGTGTCGTCGAACCCTTTTATTAAATCATCAGAATTCCAGACACCACAGTGAAGGGTCTGTCTATCGGTAACGGGTCCATACCGTATTGTATCGACAATTCTCGTCTTCGTACCCACATGGTACCAAAATGTACCATTTGAATCCCTCGGTCTAAGACCCCAAGTTTACCGTTGAGACGGTGAAGGACGGACAGACGGGAATAAAAACATAACAACAAGTCAGCAATTCAGTAAAGGCTGAGAAACACTAGGATACCTGACGTTTTGTGGTCTGAAGGGATAGGAAGTGATAGTGGGTCTCAAACAAGTTTGAGTACAAGTAACACCGTCACTACGATAGATTGGTAAAGTAGGAGATGGTGGGGGAAAAGGAAAACGTAAGTTAGAAAGGGTCGTAGCCGTAGAAAAGGTTACTTAACTCAGAAACGTAGTCTACCGGTTTGATAACTATGAAGTCGAAGTCGTAGTCAAGAAGGTTGTCAATAAGTCCCAACTAAAGGAAATCCTAACTGACCAAACTAGAGGAACGTCAGGGTTCCTGAGCGTCCTCAGAAGAGGTCGTGGTGTTAAGTTTTCGTAGTCAAGAAACCGTGGGTCGGAAGAAATACCAGGTTGAGAGTGTAGGTATGTACTGATGACTTTTTTGGTATTGTAACTGAGTATACCTGGAAACGACTGTTTTACTACAGAGACGAAAAATTTTACGGGAGATCTAAACAGTATCGAAGGGAAGGTTCCTCGTTCGCAGAAAATTAAAGTACCGACGAGAATATGTCTAATACATTAAATAGACACTAAATAAAGGAGTAGACAATTTACGTTTGTTCTTATTATTGTTATCGTTCTGAATGGAGTCTTGAAATAATACTTCTGATTTACTTATGAATATTGTCGACAAGAACAAATCAACGATTCAACTTAGACAGAGAACACTTGGGTACCTGACGTCAGACGGTCGGAGGAGACAGGTAACCTAAAGGGTCCGTTCTGATGACCTCACCCAACGGTAAAGGAAGAGGTCCCCCAGAAGGACTGGATCCCCTACTTGGACTCAGAGAATGTCACCGTTCACCTAAGAAATGGTGACTCGGTGGTCCCTTTGGTTGACTATCGACATGGACCGGATTTAATCACGATGTACTACGACAATGATAATTGGAGAACCATCAAACCAAGAGGGTAGATTTGACTATAATACTCATGGACAATATACGATCTCCATGTCTCACGAATTTTGTCATAAGTTTTCTAATCATTTTCGAGTTTATAATCGACAATAAAAAACATTCAATGTTTATGTATCATCCTCAAGGCTTTCAAAAATGATTTACTTATTTATCTGTTTCATTCACATTACGCTTCACATAAAATTATAATAACAACAGAATAAAGTATTTAGTGAAAGATGAAAATACGAATTAAACACATACACGGTATCAGGGATCACATAATATACAACTTTACCAGTAGAGTAAAATAAATACTGACTACTTATATTCAGATCAGAGACTTTAAAGAGTAAGAATCTATTTCTTTAGGAACAGAAAATAAAGGATAGAAATAAAGGAATAAAGAGAATATATATTTTACCCCTATAACAAGATTTATTAGAGAGTCCGGGAAAGCATGATACTTATAAAGTATTGAGACTATAAGACTTCCAATTTCAGACCCTATAATTTCAGACTCAGAAGAAACGTCTGGTTACCAAACTTCGTCAGATAAATCTTTTAACAACAGCAAATCGGTGATTCAGTATAAGTGGAGAAAACGTTGGGAACTTGACATCAGGTGGTCCGAGGAGACATGTACCTTAAAAAGTCCGTTCTTATGACCTCACCCAACGATAAAGGAAGAGGTTAATCGTCTTATGTTATTAAATTTGTTTTTGTAGAGATATTCCCGAGTTGTTTTCCCAACTCGACGGTCTTTTTGTTTTGTTTTATATGTAATCCTAGTTAGTTATCGTTAATGGATTAGTTATCTTACCTTTCTTTTTTATTTCCCTTTACTTGTCTCAAAATTTCTTCACACCTCATGGTAATTGTATGTGGGCACATTTGTTATTTTTTAGGTCTTCTCCTCTCTCTCTTTTTCTGTCTTTTAAATAAACTTCTTTAATACTGACCTGAGAAAGGTCTAGACTACCTTTTGTAATTAAAAGTTGAGGAGGTTGTGTTGTTTTAACAGGGGTTGTGTTGTTTTAAAAGTAGATCTGTATATTATGAGTTTAATGTCTTTCGGTTTCTGTCTCTTTTAAAAATTTCTTCTTTCTTTTCTACCGAAAATTACATGTTTTCTTAGAGTTATTCTAATTGTTACCTGAAAAATAATCTTCGTAACTTCCAGTCTTCTGAAACGTTACTGTATTAGTTTCACGTCACTGTATAAGTTTAACGACTTTCTTTTTGGACACTGAGTTCTTTGGACATGGATCGGTTTGAAATTTTTCACTTTCCTTTTATTCTGTAAAAGTTTATTAGTTCCGAGGAATTACTTCGAAGGGTCCAAGAGAGAGGGATGTGACCTGTACGAAATTGGGTGTAACTGTAGAATCCAGAATCGTTTCCATACACCAGTACAGTAAATGTGTCTTTTACGGTAAATCCAATATTTAGTAGAGGTAAAATATGAATCTTTTCATGTATCGAATATGGTGTAAAAGGTCTGTTGATATGGGTTCTTCGGGTCTTCAAAATCAACAAACAATATAGTCCTTGTCAAAATTTGTTGTAATGCATAACATGACTTTCGTTGACTATCCTTTCCTTAGATGACACACAGTCATCGTTCAAATATTCTACCATTCTAACTTAGTGGACGGAAGAAAGAAAGGGGACCCGAAAGGAGTTTTACCCTTTTTCGTGGATATAGAGTCTGGAAAGGAAAGTATAACGACCTTACAACTACAGTTTAATAGATGTTTTACTGGGTAGTCTTAGGAAACCTGTCTTTCACATGTACGACGTTTACAGACCTCTTTTTCTCGACTTGGTAATCACGACCATTAACAGGTAGATATAAGAAGAGTGTAGTCACTTTCTTATCTAAAGAAACGTGAACGGTTCATATTCGTATAATATCTAAGTATGATATTCACTAATTTAATTTTTTAAAAGTAAAGTGACTTTTGAGTTTGTTACGTTCTGGAAACGTTTTAATTTATTCTGAGACGAAGACAACCAGTGACATTAATAGAATAAGACCTTGTGATACACATTAACTCAAAACTTAACTTCAGTCATCTCGTTCAGACAGTTTTAGTTAAGTTAACTAAAAGTAAATACGTCTACGTAACTCAAGATGTCACCAACTTCAAGAAATAACTTACCTAATCTAAGATCTACTTCTGGTCAAAAAGTATAAGGTTTTAGAAAGTATGGGGTTTTGAAAGGTATCTATAAAACTTTTTAAAGGACTTGTTTATTGTTCCGTTCTTACGAATGTGATCCGATTCGTTAATGAAGATTTTAATTTTTATAACTCAATTGAAAATTTTTACCTTAATGATTCTGACATTTTATGTTTATTGAGATTATCCTTAAAAGGTTTGTATATCTTATAAATACATTGTATTTTATCCCTATCTGATTTTACAATTGGTGGTTAACCGATACTAAACCTCAACGGTCCCTAGTAGGACTCCGGTTAATTTCTGTTCGTTTTACTTCTCTAGTTAAAAAAAAATTAATTCGTAGTCAACAGTTTAAAATAGAAATATTTTCATTTTAGAAAACCTTTTTTCACAAAAGTTTGAACGAAAACCTTTTTTTATCGATAAGTCTACTTTAATAAATCAAATGTAATAAGGTTACGTAACTAAATTGTAGATAATTTAATAGGTGATTACTCAATCGTATTTTAGAATTTAATAGACTCTACCTTACTTCCCCGTTATCCTTCGTTAAAAATTTTATGGAATGTAACTAAGTTGATCTGTGTTAATAAAAATACACGGTAGAGTATATCTCATTAACCTCGTATCACAATGGAGTAAATAATAGTGAATGTACTTATTCCTCAAGGTATAGGTTACTTCATACATAGGTCTTAAAATACTACGATAAATCGTTTGAAATGACAACAAAATAAGTATTGGAGTTATACTAACGTTAAACAATTTCAGGTTATTGTGAAATTTTATTAACAGAGGTTTAAATAACGATCTACCACATTAATTAAAAAGTAATCTCAACGTTGGTAAGTATAATATGAACTACAACACTATAAAGTATCTGACTAACGTCATAAAATTAAAACTTTTTTTTTAATGGCAACCATGAAAAAAACTCATAAAAGAAACCCAGTGGGTACGTATTCGAGATTGTATCCACAGAATTCCTCTTTTTTCGATGAAAGTGAATCTATCAGTACCCCAAGAGACACTGGAACCTCTCGACAATAGTTCCTACATGATAAAGGGGTGTTCTTTCTTTGACTAATCAACCCTCCGATTGTTACTAGAAAAAGTATTTCGATATAGTGAATCGAGGAATTTGTTTGATCTTAATAAAGTCGATTCTATAGTCCCCTTTTGAGATCCCAGTAAAACGCAAAAGTGTATGGTTTAGAAGTTAACGTTGAAGTCTATGTTTAACGGAGTGGATCTTCACCAAAGTGCACTAAATGACTTCCGTTGAACCTAAAAGATTAACACGATAAATCCTATCGTGGGTATCTTAGTTCACTAGTTTTACTGTCTCAAGATGTGGTGTATATTTTAAGAAAGTTTCAAGTTTTATACTTTTCTTATAAGTAAACATTTGATAAAAGTTTAAGGGTAAGTGCTAGTGTACTTTCGTACAACTTTAACGAAGCACATGTCCGTTGATTAGGAGACTAAATTCCTTTTTAACTTCTTTGAAGTTAACAAGAATAAAGACATCCACTCTTTACAACTCACTGAACGAGTGTTACTAGTTACATCAAGAATCTTAATCCCAATCACCCCATAAAAATTTTTTAGGTTGTTTAAAATTCATTTTTACTCTAGTTCCCCCGTTTCCATGTCGAGTAACCTGGATTTTCGGGAAGGACCTTATAAACAGTACCTAGTTTTGTCGTCAGAAGGATATATAATTTATCTAAAAGACTCAAAACCCCTGACTCTTGATGTGAGTTTGTATAGTAAAAGTTTTACAACTTTTGGTCTGTGTTTCTCTTATAGAACTTTAATCATTCTCTTTTTACTGAGTAGTATATATTACCTTTTCGTTATTCCGATTGTCAATTGAAGAATTGTTGTCACTTCTCGTCTTCCGTTATCTTATCGTATAAACTCATTGACTTTCCCTTTCTTAAAGTACATTCTTAGAATGTAATACATTTTATAAAAAGTTTTTAATTTCCCTCTATTTCAGTAAAGGTCAATATACACTCTCCTTGAGTAAAATCGGTTAGATAAAATATGTTTTGTGACTTCCTTTAAGAAGTCCGACTTTCGTCTTCTTTGGTCTGTCATTAAATTTAAGTATCCCACTCTTTTGTATTTTTCGTAACCATTTCCATTAATAGATGTATTAATATTTTCCATTATATTAACGTATAAAGAAAAAGAAAGAAAAGAATCTACTAAAATTTACAAATATATAGATAGATCATAATAACCAGGATATTGCATATTTGACATATGACATTATATAAACTGTTTTATAATTTTTAGTTCTTCTACTCTTGTTTCGATGGAACTTTTTTATATCTTTTATTATGATCTATTGAGTCTAGGTAACCTTCTTTTTTTCCCTTGGTCTTTATCGTTTATTCTTCTAATTATATTTTTTTTGGATCTTTATATATGAACGAGAGAAATAACAGAGTCGAAGTAATTTAATATATTCATTATTAATAGTTTTATACAAAAACTTCGTATTGTATACATCTGTATTATGAGTGTCTTCGTTCTTGATATGTTTTCATTTAATAGATACACGATTCAGTCAATTCAACACAGGACGAGAAACTTTGGGACATCCGACATCGGTTCTACACTTGAAGGTCTACAAGTTCGATCTAAATCTTTTCCGTCTCCTTGGTCTCTAGTTTAACGGTTGTACGTAACCTAGTATTTCTTTCGTTCTCTTATGGTATTTTTGTAGTTGAAGACGGAGTAACTAATGCGGTTTCGGAAACTGACACTTCTAGTGTTGTTTGACCTTTTAAGAAGTTCTCTACCCTTATAGACTGGTGGACTGGACGGAGGACTCTTTAGACATACGTCCAGTCCTTCGTTGTCTATCTTGGTCTGTACCTCGTTGTCTGTCTAAGGTTTAACCCTTTCCTCATGCAGTTCCGTCATATAACAGTGGGACGAATAAATTGAAGATACGTCTCATGTAGTCCTCTTTGCGACCCGACCTTCTTCGTGTTCGACCTTAGTTCTAACGGTCCTCTTTATAGTTATTGGAGTCTATACGTCTACTGTGGTGGGTATACCGTCTTTCACTTCTTCTTCATTTCTCGGAGAACTACTTTCACTTTCTCCTCTCACTTTTTCAACCGAATTTTAAGTAGTAAGTTTTTTACTTCTAGTACCGTAAACCAGGGTAGTGAAGTACCGTTTATCTTTGTTACCTTTATCACTGTCTGATAAAACGCCCCGAGGTTTTAGTGACGTCTACCACCGACGTCGGTACTATAATTGTCTACGAAGGAAGAACCTTCTTTTCGATACTCGTTGGATCTGTCGAATAATTTTTCGTCTCTGTAATGAAACGGTTGTTTCCGGACAGATCAGTTTCGATACCAAAAAGGTTATCAGTACATACCTACACTCTCAACCTGACATTTCCTTCGACTCACGGTTTCTTAACTACGGAAACTTAGCACCACAACCTCTTCTGAGAACTCTCAGGGAACCTGTCATTCCTCTAGTTTGGTCAGTTAAGATATCCTTTAGTCAGGCCTTATCAGTAACCTTTCTGACTACGACTTCGACTTTGAAGTTATGAAACCGGTGGATTACGCTTCTTGACTGAGTAAACTTTTCTGGGACTACGACCCTTTCTAACTTCCGTCTTCTTCTTCCCTACTGTCTCCTACTCGACCAACCTACCGTAGTGTCTGAGTTACCTGTACTCAAACTAATTCGAGACCCTCAACCACTACCTGTCCCTTCGGACCGTACGACGGTAACCACCCCGGTGTCTCAGTCTGTACTGACTCACTGACTTGACTTGACTCTGACATCGGTTGGTCCAAGGAGACAGGTACCGTAAGAGGTCTGTTCTATAACTTCGTCCAACGGTACGGGAGGAGGTCCCCTAGAAGGACTGGGTCCTTGACTTGACCACAGAGAATACAGAGGACGTAACCGTCCACCCAAGAAATAGTACTCGGTGGACCCTTCGGGTTTAATAGACATGGATCTTAATTAAGTTATATTTAAACTTCATCTGATAGGATTCAATACACATCTACCGTTGGGAATCTTATTGTTGATTCTTTCTGAAATTTTACATATCAGTTTTTAATAAAATTAGTAATTATCAAATTTCGTATTTGTAGGTGGGTTACGTTTTCTTCGATCATTTACTCGGGTCTCTTGTTTTTTTATATTATGTATACCCTTTCATCTCGTTTTACTTCTTACGTAATATTATAAATTTTACAGTTATAAAGTCCCTCTATATTGTTAAATTTCCATATACATGGATTCTACTCTTTGAGTTTTATGTATCTCTTTTTTAGATTTTTTTAAATTCCCTCTTTACTTGTTCAGTCATTATAATCGACCCCTGTAGTTACGGGGTGAAATTCATTACCTATACCGTTGAATTGTCTTCTAGTTGTTCCTTTAACTTTAAAACTTATCGTGATATTTGGTTACTCTGGATTGTCTATAGACATCCTGTGACGTAATTTGTTGTCGTCCTATGTATAAGAAGACGGTACGTGTACTTTGTAAAAGGTTCTACCTGGTATACCAACTGGTATTTTGTTCGAAGTTATTTAAATTTTCCTGACTTTAGTATGTTTTATACGAGAGACTGTTGTTACCTTGATTTAATTTTCAGTCATTGTTTCCTTTACACCTTTTAAGTGTTTACTCACGTTTAATTTGTTTTATCAGAACTTATCGTTTTTTCTCGTTTAATTTTTAGGACTTTTTTAATCCTTTATAAAACTCTACGTACTTTTATTTTTATGTCGTATAGGTTTGTATATCCTATGTCTATTTCGTCACGAGTCTCTCTTTAACTGTAAATATTGTAAGTACAATATTTTCACTTTTTCATCAAATATAGTCATTGGAATTAAAGGTGAAACTCATTTTCTTCATTTAATTTGTGTTTTAATCTTCTACCTTTTTTAATTACTTCTTGTCTTATCTAAATCAGGTTCTATAAAATAAGAAGAACTACGTTAACATTTACTCTAAAAAAGGGAGAAAGATTATCAAACAACAATTACATCTCTTTGTACTGTCTAAACACATATAAATAAAACTAGAACGTTGAAATAACTTAAATAACTACTCAAGATTATCAAGAAAAAAAAACCACCATATAAACCTAAAAACTATATATCATAATACGATAGATATTAGTAACTGTCTAAACAAATAAGAAAGGGTTATACCTAAGGAAAATAAATGAAAAAAGAACAGTGTGACGACACTGATCTTGAAGGTTGCGATATAACTTGTTTTCACCGTTCTCACCCATAGGAACAAAACAATGTCTAGATGAAAAGTAGTGAATCATACAATCAACAGTCGGACAGTATATACCGGAAGTAATACAACTCTATACAAGAAAGATAGGTGAAAGACCTCTAAAAACTGTATTTACCACAACTTGAAAAAGGTGTTCTAAAAAGACGTAGATGACTCTACTGATATAGTAAAATAAGAAGTCAAACAATTACATCATATAACCAAACACTTATAACTTAGTACTAAAATAGTGACACTATTTAGGGTCAACAAGTACCACATACTAGAAAAATTACATAACAACTTTAGTCAAACTATTATAAAACAACTCCTAAAAAAAATATAAAAATATGTAGTCAATAACTGGACACTAAAAGAAATAACACTATATAAAAGACCAAAAAATAGTCTCACCACGACCTGAACATCTTACGCAAGTTCTCACAAAGAGGGAGTTATTAAAAAACCCTATCAAATTTTTCCTATCTACAATGTAAAAGAAATTTAAAAACCATCTTAAGTGGACACTTATGTAGACCGGGACCTTAACATAAAAAAAAAAAAAAAAAAATCATAAATAAGTTAAAGTAATGACCATTAACCAAACGATTATCAAAAAAATAAGAAAAGACTAAGTGAGAACTCTCTCACATGTAAAACTCTTTAAACTGGTGAAAAAGATCCAATATAAAATAACGATATATACTAGTAAGAATCAAAAAGACACTATAATCAATATTGTTTAATATTATAGATTAATAGATAATTATAAAGATAATAAAAATTAAAAATAAATAAAACCGAGAAATAGAACTACACACTGATTTCCAAATAATTAAAATAGAAATATTTCTTGGTTGAGAATCAAAGTAACTTGAAGAGATGAAAAGTTACGAGATAAAAGTAAAGACGAAACTAAAAAAAAAGAAGATAATTAAAACCTTCATTTTGTGGATATAAGTGTCTTGATATCAAGTCAAGTCAATTCAAGTCAACGAGTCAGCACAGGCTGATAAACGTTGGGGTACTTACCGTCGTACGGTCCGGAGGGACAGGTAGTGGTTGAGGGCCTCAAGTGAGTCTGAGTACACGTAACTCAGCCACTACGGTAGGTCGGTAGAGTAGGAGACAGTAGGGGAAGAGGAGGACGGGGGTTAGGAAGGGGCGTAGTCTCATAAAAGGTTACTCAGATGAGAAGCGTACTCCACGGGTTTCATAACCTCAAAGTCGAAATCGTAGTCAGGAAGGTTTCTTGTGGGTCCTGACTAGAGGAAATCTTACCTGACCAACCTTGAGGAACGTCAGGTTCCCTGAGAGTTCTCAGAAGAGGTTGTACTTTCAAGTTTTCGTAGTTTAAGAAACCGCGAGTCGAAAGAAGTGTCAGACTGAAAGTGTAGGTATGTACTGGTGACCTTTTTGGTATCGGAACTAATCTACCTGGAAACAACCGTTTCATTACAAATACGAAAACTCATACGATAGATCGAATCAGTATTGAAAGGAAGGTTCCTCATTCGCAGAAAATTAAAGTACCGACGTCAGTGGTAGACGTCACTAAAACCTCGGGTCTTTTTATTTCAGACTGTGACAAAGGTGACAAAAGGGTAGATAAACGGTACTTCACTACCCTGGTCTACGGTACTAGAAGCAAAAGACTTACAACTCGAAATTCGGTTGAAAAAGTGAAAGGTGAAAGTGAAAGTAGTTCTCCGAAAAATCAAGGAGAAGTGAGAGATGGTATTCCCACTACAGTAGACGTATAGACTCCAATAACTATAAAGAGGACTGTTAGAAGTCAGGTCGAACACGAAGAAGGTCGGGTCGTAAAGAGTACTACATGAGACGTATCTTCAATTTATTCGTCCCACTGGTATATGTCGGAACTACATGAGGAAAAGGATAAACCTTGGTCAGACAACAAGGTACAGGTCAAGATTGACAACGAAGGACTGGACGTATGTCTAAAGAGTTCTCCGTCCAGTCCACCAGACCATAAGGGTAGATAAAGTCCTAAAAGGTGTGAAATAACACTAGGTGTCACAGTTTCCGAAACCGTATCAGTTATTTCGTCTTTATCTACAAAAAGACCTTGAGAGAACGAAAAAACTACTAGGTAGTCTACAACCGTTAAACTAGACACCAAGGAGACGGAAAAGGTTTTAGTCGAACTTGTAGTCCTTCAAGTGCCAAGTACATAACGACTTCGGACCGAACCTGTTAAAACTCGTAATGAAATGATCGCACGCTCTACTCACGTTAAAACACCATAGAACTCGTAAGAAACCGTGTCTTGATATTCTATGACTATTTTCTTTAACCCCCGAAGGGAGTATGGAGTCAACCATTTCTTAGGTGGACGTTACGACCTCTGGTGCCAAACTAAGGACCCAGTCCTTCTAGGTGACCTCTTCCTTATCCGATGGGTGAGGTCATAAGAACCCGAAGGGGACACCGAGTCGACAATTTCTTAGACGGACGTTACACCCTCTGGACCCAAGTTAAGGATCCAACCCTTTTAGGGGAACTCTTCCCTTTGCTACGGGTGAAGACATAAGACCGGACCTCTTAAGGTCCCTGATATCAAGTACCCCGGCGTTACTTAGCCTGTGCTGACTCACTGAAAGTGAAGTGTAATGAAGTGATTTTCTTTAACCTCTTTTGTGTTTGTTTACCGTTCTATATAACACAAGTATCTAACTTTCTCAATTATAACAATTTTATTGGTATGGATATGTTCCGTGACATATGTAAATTACGTTCGAGTTAGTTTTATGGTTACCATAAAAAATTTTTTGATTTTATTTTTAAAGGTTTCAAACATACCTTTGTGTTTTATGGAGTTTCTTGGTTTTGTTAGAACTCTTTCTTCTTACTTATGATCCCCATAATACCAAGGACTAAAGTTTGAATGTAATGTTTCAATATTATGAGTTTTCTTATACCATGACCGTGTTTTTGTCTGTGTATGTACCTACCTTGTCTTATCTTTCGGGTCTTTGTTTGTGTATCAAGATGCAAGTTAATTATATTCTGTTTTCTCCGATCTTATATGTCCCTCATCCTTCTGTTGGAGAAGTTATTTATCACAACCCTTTTATCACTTTCGACGTACGATGAAACAACGTTGGACATGTTTTTATTTGATTTTACCTATTCTGTACTTTGGTATTTTTAAGATCTCATTTGTATCCCTCATGTGAAAGAATGTAGACAGAATCGTTATAAAGAAACCTATACAGAGGAATCCGTTTCTTTCGTTTTCTTTTTTTTTTTTTTTTGTTTACCCTGATGTAGTTTGATTTTACCAAAATTCTTCTTTTCTTTTAATAGTTTTTTTTACTTTTCTGACGGGTGACTTACTCTCTTCTATGAACATTTGTTATATAGACTATCCAATTAAACGTTTTACATGTTTATTACGCATATTGGGTTGTAGTCTTGTTTGTTAGATTAATTCTTTACTCTATGACCTCCCCTCTCTCCCTTTCTACCGCCTCCTTATCCTGCCCTTCTGGTGAAAGAGGGAGTGTTTAAGGAGTTTTCTTGTAAAATTGCTGCTCGTTTGAGGTGTTTTGTTGAAGACATCCGACCGTCTCCTGTAGTCCGTTGGTCTTTTCGTCTGGTAACAGAAGTTTTTGTCCATCCCTTTTTATATTTTCTACTTTTTCCTCTGTTTCCTCCACCCCTCCCTCGAGGCAGGGCCCTTCCCTTCGGGCAGGGCCCTTCCCTTAAAATTCTTCTCTCCAAAGGTTTGTGGTCCTTTGTGAGAGGGACGACTGAGATACCGCTCGGAACCTTTGTGTCTCCCGTTGTATTGTCCTTCCTTTTTATCTATTTATTAATTTTGGTTGTCTAATGTTCGGGTTGTCATTGAGGGGGTCGCCTTTTCGTCGTGTCTGCGGACGTAGGCGGTAACCCTTCACCCCCGTCCCGTCCCTGCGCGCCCTCCGCGCCCGACGTCTCGAAACATTCTTAGCCCGTCCTTGCGGGGTGC